>BQNB010016550.1:0-71448 GCA_026074375.1 Tanacetum coccineum | reverse complement strand
AAAAATTTAGTCTTAGTTCAAACTTATACTTGAATTTTTCAAAAAGAAGTTTTTATGTTTTAAAAAAAATCAATATATATAATTATGAAAAATGATGAAATATAACAAATATACTAAATATAAACTGTGGGTTGATAAAAGTTTGCTGCATCTTGCCGGCTCACAACCGATGTTGCAGCCTTCTAAAGAAAGCCTATAGTAAGAATAAAAATCCGAGACTGATAAAAGTTGGTTGCATCTTGCCGGCTCACAACCGATGTTGCAGCCTTCTAAAAGGTCAAGGAAATTACCGAGGTCGAAATATGTTTGCTGCATCTTGCCGGCTCACAACCGATGTTGCAGCCTTCTAAAGGACCGATGTTTAATAATGTATCAATAATAATAAGTATAAAGCCAAATTTCGACTCTGATGTTATCTAAATAAAGCCTCCGTCTCTGGACTCGTAGTTGAGTTGTTTCGGATAAAATAAAAAGGATAACCCCTAAATCATGCGAAATTAGAACCTTAATGTGGACCTTATTCTCACCATATCGTCTCTTTAGGAAAGGATTTCAAACTAATTGTGGTCTAAACCGGGTTTACTTTATATTAATAAGGGCATAATTTATTTGTCACCAATAATAATAAAATCCTTAGAGAAAATTAGGAATTAGGGAGGAAAAGTAAGTACACAATTAGCTTTTATGAGTAGTGTTAGCATCATAACTTGTATTTTGCAATGATCTTGTTTTTAAGCTTGGCTTGGAGAGGTGAAAGTCGGGGACGATGAATTTATCATCAAGGATGACGAACTCCCGTTCTTAAAGCCTTTTAAATAATGTTATTTAATTCTTATCTTAGTTTTTAATATTATTGAATAAGTGGTTAAAACGAGGGCGCTTTCGAAATTAAATGATATTTGAACCTTTTAATGGACCTTTTCTGTGCTTGTTTGATTGTGAGGTACAAATTTAAAAGGGGATTTAATTATTTATTTCTGGGCATGTTAATTTACATTGCGTGTGGGACCAGCAATGGCTTAGTGTGGGAGAATTTTGATATGTGCTAAAACACACATCATTTGTACCCCGAAAAATACTAATAAACGGACTAAAACACTAAAATATGGATAAATATGTTGCAAATATGTTTGTATTGTGTTTTTATGTCTTACAGGTACAAAGGATTGAAAACAAAGCAAAAATGGTAATTTTTGGGTGACTTTCGATGACGTTTTTACGTTTATCGAGGCTCTAACGAAGTCGTTAATATTCCTCGATCACACCATTGGAAAGAGCACGAAATTACGAGTCCAACGGTACCGGCCTTTCATATGTGAACCTTTTTATTTTGAACCTTTTTTGTCCCTGTTTGAACTTTTATTAATAATAAACCTGGTCCATATTAAAGAAGGGTTATATATTACTTTTTACATATCATTACTAGAACTATGCTCTAGCCCAACGGCTAGAGTCATATGCTTCTATCATCAAGGTCCCTAGTTCGAACCAGCAGAGGGGTTTATCCCCCTCACAACCCGATCCAGACCCGGCCCAAGACCCGACCTGACCCGGCCACTAACACCCACCTAGACCAGGCCCTATGACCCAGTTAGGCCAACATCAGTTGACCATGTCCTGCGGTGGTTGACCGGTGGTCCGGCAGTGGTTGACTAGTGGTCCGCCATCGTTGAACGTCGTTGACCGCCGCCACTGACCACCATCGACCGGTTGTTGAACGCCGTTGACCGGCGGTTGACCGGTCATTGACCAGCCCTGACGTGGACGCCACGTCACTGGCGGCTGTCTAATAGGATGTTCACACATGGCGCCGGCGCCGCCCTTTTTGACTGACAGATACGAGGTATGATACGAGGTTGACATGAACGCTGGCAATTACAGGAGACATGGCAGATGCGTGGCGGCTGGTACAAGGTTCCAGAATTGTCAGTACGAGGAGGGTATTAATGACTAATCATTGCCAAATGATTGGCCATAAATGTGGCGTTGGGATGAAACTAACAATTGATTGGCTGTGATGATATTAAATGTGCTGGCATGGGTGTAAAGGGACAAAAATGCCCTTGGGCTTATGGCTATATAAATCAACAGGCGCACACAGTTGAGAGGTGTTAGTTTTTTTATTTTATTTTCAATATAGTGTAGGAGTAGTGTAGCTTATTTTTATGTCTTTTAGCTTATTAGTTTACTTATTGTAAAAGCTTTTATAGCTTATGTTAGCTATTGTATTAAGATTTTAACTTTTAATGAATGATGTTTAAGGTTATTTTTATTAATGCTTATTATTTCTTAATGTTTATTTTCTTTTTATGCTTATTCTTCTACTCTCTCTCTCTTCTTTTGCTTATTTCCAAATAAGCTCATGCTTATAGCTTATTTTTTGATCTCATCTCTTAAGCTTATATTCTAATAAGCTACTTCCATAGCTTATTTAGACTAGGACATTTTATATTGTTTTTTATTTAGAGCTTTTTGAGTGAGCTTATTTTAGCTTATTTTTCGATTGCTTATTTTTATTCAAGCTTATTTTTCTTTATATAGATCTAATCTTTAAATATACCCGATCCAAGTTCACTTGATTGAACACCTTAGTTTCGGGTAGATTTAGATCTAAAGTTTTCATCTTTTATTACTATATTGTCTTTAGAATAAATTATAAAATAGCTTTTGCTTATCTCATCTTTTTCTCTTTTCTTGTCTTTACTTTGTCAAAAGTGCTTATTATTTGATTAAGCTCGATTCGAATGCTAAAAAGGGTGTCATGAGTCTCCTACTCGACTTATTCATTAAGTCTTGAGCACATTTATCTCGAGAGCTATATATAGCTTATTTAAGCATAAGTTCTAAACTTTACTAGTTTTTCTTATAGCTTATTAAGCTAGGGCTTATTTCGAAGGGTACTTGTAGCTTATTTGAGAAGTGGCTTATTTATAAGCTTATATTCTTCATCCTTTCTTCGAAAAAGCCTTGATAGCTTTTTAGCTTATTCTAGTTTTTATTTCAAAAATAGTTTTTTTATATATAGATTTAATCTAGTTTATCTTTATAAAATTAGATTCCAAAATAGCTGTTTTTTTTCTAAAAAAGTTTCATCTTATTACTTATTTTGTCCTTACCTTTCATGTCTTATTTCTTATTCCATCCTTCTACATCCAAGGCCAGAGCTTAAGGGTCTTATAAGGTTGATAAATAGATAAAGTTTTGATCTTTATGGTTTTTATGGAAGTAATAAGTAGATAAAGTTGACACATTTATTTGCTAATTAGTGAAGTAGAAGCTTTTAAAGTGATAAGCTTATTTGTTTATTAAGTTTGTAAGATTGGGTGGTTTTATATCACATTGCTGGTTCTTCATTGTCGGTTCTATTTTCTAAATCTCTTTTCAAAACTAGAAAGTCTTTATTTTATCGTTCCAAATATAATTTTTGTATTGATTTTGCCATTATGTAGATTTATTTTTTGTCATTAAATGCTATGTTTGTTAAATTAAATTTCGTTATGAGTAGTGAGTAAATAACTTGTGTTTGCTAAGCGCTTAGTGTTTGGAATTAAGGTGCGGTTTTAAAAAAGGTTTTAAAAAAAATTAATAAGTCATTAGAATTTTCCAATTTAAATATCGTCGTTTACTTTTAATGCAATTTTAAAATACTTGTGCATTTAATTTTAAAAAGCATTTTAGACTTTTACTTGTCATTTAATTTCTGAAACTTGTTTTTAAGATTTTAATTCGTTAAACCTAAAGCCCGCACTTTAAGGAACATTCCTTTCACTTAGCATGCATATATTCATTTATATCTTTTGATCAATTTAGTTTAATCTTTAGTTTTTAATCTAGAATTTAATATTAGTTTAATTTTTAGTATAAAAATAGTTAAAACCAAAACCAAAAACATTGAATGAAAAATCAAGCTATCTAATTTACAACTTGAACATAGATTTCCATTGTCGATCTCTCGCCGAGGAAAAAACGATACCCGTGTGATTACTTATGATTCTTCCTAAGAAAATTTGTATGATTACTTTGCTTACCATACGATATATGTATTCCTATAAATATATATAATATATTTGAGGGTTTATTTGATAAACGCGTTGTGAAAACAACCCTACATCAGTATCACTCTAATGTTCTGGCAAGATCACAAGGATAATGCGTAGAACTTTTATATTAGTACTTGTTTTCACAGTGTGTGATTTAACAAATATATTTGAACAGTGTCCTAGTGATATTTATACATGATCTCTTGGCTCTAGACTCTATAGTGCACATTTGATTTTAGTAATTGGAGGCTGGAGCGGACTCACTGCCACCATTTTCATACAACACCGTCAGTGAGAAAGTCGAAATAAAAAGGCGTGTGATCTCCGTAAGAAAATAAACAAGAGTCTGTTGAGAGACCTTGAGTGGCTAGGGAGGGTTGAGCATTGCGTCACTAGGTCCATGACGATTGTCTTCAATACCAGACAACAGCTTAGTATTTTTAACAGTTTATGTATTGACCCGGTTTCTGCCTAAGTGTAAGGAGGGCTTCTTTCTTTTTACCCTTTATCTTAACTTTTTTTTTCATTCTTCAACCCCTTCAGCGCTTACCGAGACTTCATGACAAGTACCTTTTTGTTTGGGTTTGTTCGAAGACTACTTTGTCCTCAGTCGCACATTTCCCCTTAATCTCACTTTAACTACCTTTTTTCCATACCAAAGGACTTCTAACAACTATCTCGTGGGAATATCCGGGGTAGATCCCGACCGGTTCTGGCTGGATCATGGGAATAGATACCTAAACTTAACCACCTTATAACTCAATACATAATTTAAATGGTCGAAGTTCTTGGTACTATTTCCACATTTTTTCAGCCAGCGCGTTACCATTTGCTCCCCCTATCATAATGTGCATCAATTAATCAAGAGTTACACATATCTGGGAAAAGGCGAACACTTGAGATCATATGAAAATCAATCTTTAGCCATAGCGATATTTTTAATCACAATTTCTCTCCTTATCAAAAAAATATTAAATCACTTGATAATTTTGGAGTATCCAATTGATCAAATAAACTACTCTTCGGGAAAAATGTCCAAGTATTAACAAGCCGTATTAGGGAATCAATTTAATGCTCCCACCTCAAATTAAAGGTATAAATGGTGTTTGAGTATGTTAATTTGAAAATTTTTGAATTTACTAAGAAATTCTTAAAAAATCATACTCAAACACTAATATATGGGCTAGATTTTTAAGACTACACCCCACAATAATATATTCACAAGATTATTATGTACGAGGGTTTGAGACCTGAATGAATGAGAACAGTCATAATGATACGAATCCGATGGGTCTTTGTAGCAGCCGTAGGTTCTTCCGCTGAGTCTCTCATTAAGAATTTTCTTAGCATCCCCCTAATCAGCAATCCTTTCCTTGAGTAGATTCATAAACTTTTCTGCAAGCCGCCTCAAGCAGACCATTAGTAAAAAAAACCCAAATAACCGAAGTACTACAATTAATTTGAAACCGTCAACACCCAAGTATAATTAAGTCTCGGATGTCCGTAATTTCTCTTCCAAGATAGAATGAATGAATAAATTGAAACTACCAAAGTCAGATAAGTCCCCCGGATGTACAGATTATACCCTCATAAGTAGTCGGTAATGAAAAAACACCTAAGTCAACTAATCCTAAATATACACATTTCAATTCTGCAGAATACTGACTAATCTTAAGGAAGTCATCATACTTATATCAAACTATGTGTACCTCTTATTGTCAATCTATATTCTACTACACTAAATAAAAATAAGCTTATGTGATTAACCGTGAGGAAGCTTTATTGAATCATAACCAATCATCTTAACAGCTTAGAATAAATCTTCTTACAACACTTCCCCCTAGTATCTTAAATGATGCATACTTGAAATCACAAGATATCTCCTCCCCAATGTAGTTGAAATAGTGCACCCGAAAGTAACAAGTTAAACACTGATTTTCTCTGCGGTTATGACATTTGTCTTCCCGGAATGGCCTAAAATCAAAGAAGGCTATGGACTCTATCACGTGTACTTGTTGTACATTCTAGTGTATCTACTCCTTCCCCCTTGCTGGTTTTCGATACCTTGGAATCAGCAAAACCTTGTACGCACATATACTTGAGATCGTGTTTGAAGAATTAATAAGCTTAAATCTATATCCGTGAGAATCAACTTTCAAGGCTTTTTAAAACTATGAAAGTATTTCAAGCAATCCAAAGACTTTTACATAACTATGGGTGTTGTAATATTGGTTGTATGTAGTTTAAAGCCTGAATTCACTAAGTCTCAAATTGCAAATAAGTCCATAAAGTTTTAAACAAATGACATCTAAAGCCCTTGTAGTTAATATAAGTTAACTCCCCTTTAAATTGTTATCCGTCATTATCAAAACCTTTATATCGTTTTTTATTTTTATTCCGTGACTGATTTTTTGAAAGACCGTTTTTAAAAGATTATTTGATGACATTTTTCTACCCCTCAAATAAATGAACATGTTTTCTATTTAAAAGAGATTTTGTCATTGATGTTGAGCTGGTCAAATTGTCTTTAGAAAAATCTTTTTGTGATGTACTGAAAACACTGATTCATTGGAAGACAACAGTTACCAATAAAAATAAATTTCCTCTTATTTTGACAAAGAAATGCACTGACACTTACATTAATTTTAAAAAGGAGCCGGTTTGTGTTGCAAAGAAAACACAACCTTTGCAGGTCATAAAGTTAGACCATGCCGCGAGAATAAATTCCCGTTAATAAAAGGAAAGGGTCAAGTTTTCTTTTTAAAAACTAGCCTTTAAGATGAAGGGGAAAATCCCCGGGGTTGACTATAAAAAAGAAATAATAACAGCCATTTTTGGCATGTTTTAAAAACTTTTGCACTTCTGCTCGAACTTCATTTGCAGCCTCGTATCATTATTAAATGACATTTTCTAAGACTGTAATTGTTATCGATTTTCAGCAAGACAGGCCATTATTACCCATTTTAAAATTTTTTTCTTTTTTTTCTGTTGAGAGGGTTTTAATAGTTTTGTATTTGTTTTTTATAAAAGTTTTTCTCTGAAGAAAAAAAATCTTTTTTTGGTTTATTCTGATTTTTTTAATATATATAACAAATATAATATACAGGATATTCGAATAGGTACCTAAACCAAACTATTCTTTCTGCTTCATCTGCCAATTGTTTCAGGGTCTCTGGCGTAAAACTTCGCATTCCTAGCTTGTTGATAAGAAATTCAATTCTTTCTCTGCCAAGGGCTTTAGTGAAGATGTCCGCTAGCTGATACTCTGTATTGACAAAGTAAAGCTCTACAACCTCTGATTCTCACACTTGCTCTTTTTATAAGTGGAATCTGATGTCAATAGTTCTGATCAAGAATGTTGAACATTGTGCAGCATCAGGCAAAAGAATCTTTTGTTACACAGTACAAATTGAATTTTATTAAATCCAGGTCCAAAAGGTCGTAAGTAGTGATCTATCCAACAGGGACTTGAGCACAACAGCCAACAAGGCTTATATTCCACTTTCTTACTAGGATATCGTAGCGCTTTTCTCTTTTTCTGCTTTTTGAGGAACACGCTAACAAATCCTGTCTCCCAAAATTGCATACTTCCAGATGTAACATTATCTAGTATCTTGGCAACCCGGTATGAACAGTGTCTGCAATAAAGCTTTAAAGCAATAGAAAGAATCCTTTGGATACCAAAGCCCCTATTAATGGTTCCTTCTTAAGGTATTTAAAATTCTTATTTACAGCAATTAAGTCTTATTTCGATAGGCTTTAGACTGATACCACTAAGTGCACACATGCATACAATAAATGTTAGGTCTGGTCTACTTGCGTAAGATACATAAGGGTACCAACCATTCCACGATAGTGTGTAGGGTCAACGGCTTTCCCTTTATGGATCTTCATCCAGTTTGGATTTTTCCATCATGGGAGTATTCACGGGGTCACTAGATCCCGTACCATATTTTTTTCAAAGATTCAAGAGCATATTTTGACTGGTTTAGAAAGATGCCTCTGGGACTTTGTGAAATCTGTAGTCCTAGAAAAAATGATATTTTGCCCATCATCGACATCTTAAGTTTTAAACACATTATTTTTGAAAATTGGTCACATAGTTCATGTAGTAAGATCGCAAAGGATTATACATCAACATAGATTTTGTACTTAGGAGAATAATCTTTTCTTTGTCTTTTGATAAAACAATGTTGGATCCACCGGTTCCTTTAGAAATTCTTGAGAGAGAGTAACTTTGGCAATATATCATAACCTACGCTGAGAACTTGTGTCAACCATCAAAGAGTCTTCTTAAGCTTATACACATGATTAGGATTGTCTTGATCCACAAACCCGTCTGGTTGGCTAACATAAACTTTTTCCCACAAGAATGCCGTCTTTACATCCATTTGGTAGACTATCATATTCAGTAGTGAGCAGCCCAAAAAAAAAAAGAATGCAGGCATATTCGAATAGCATCAAGTCTACCACTAGAGTAAAAGAGTCTTCATAATCATTCCCTCTTCTTGACGGTAACCACAGACAACTAAATCGAGCCTTTGTTCTTTAGAAATCCTTCTATAGTGTCAATACAAGTTTCACCTGTAGATCAATTTTAAAGTAATGACATAATACCACTTTATACTGACGAGGAAACAAGTCCCAGACTTCAAGACCGTTCTAAAATTACAATTTTGTTCCTCTTGCATTCTTCAAATCCAACATGATTGGAGTGTTAATGCATCTTTAAAGCTCCTTGGTTCAACTGATGTGAGGAAAGCATCGTAGTAACAAAATAGGGCTTGTTCATGTAGTTGGAGTCTTGTGGAAACAGGTGTTTCAAGTTCATCGATTATGTTGTCTAAAGTATGATCCTTAGTCCATTTGATAACATGTTTTGAGTTAGGAGCAGCAGTGTGCACAACAGTGGGAATAACGTTTCCAAAAAATCAGAGGGGAGATTCAGATAAAAAGAAACAAAAAAACTTCTCGAGAATTGGAATACCAAACGAATGGATTGTATATTCATGTGTGCAACAACTAAGTGCGGATACCTCTTCAACATCGATAAAATACACAGGAGATAAGTTTCAGGTGAAGTTTATAAAAGTTATAGTGATTGTGCATCTTGGTCAACAGTTGTTGAGGAAGGTGAACCGATTGATTTAGCGGGTGCTGGAGCTACTACTTCAGCATTTGGATCAATGACTTCAGGTGTGAAAGGATCAATACTAGGTGGAGGATTGAGTAATTCATCAAACAGTAGTTGAAACAAAATATCCCAATCAGATCTAAATATCCCAATCAGTTCTTGAATGTGGTACAAACAGTGTTGAAGGAGGAGGGTTTGGCACGAGTCCTGAACTAATTGTTGCATGAGTTATTTCATGAAGTGCGGGTCCTGAACTGCTGTGTTCAGAAGCCATCGCTGTCAGCTTATCAAAATCTACATGAATTGTTTCAATGATTCGTCTGGTACGTTGGTTGTAAATTCAAAATGCTTTCTTTGTGGGTGCATAACCAATGAAAATACCAATATCCGCTTTTGGTTGTAACTTACCCAAATTCTTACTATCATTTGTCGGATAGCAGAGTGCACCAAATACATAGAAAAATGATAAGTCGAGAAGTTTGTCATGTAAAAGCTCATATGGTGTTTTGTCGTGATGAAGATGTATGATGGAATGATTTTGGGTGGTAACATGCAGTAGCAACTGCTTCTGCCCATAAGAATAACGGAGCTTTTGCATAAATCAACATTGTGCGGGCAGCTTCAATTAGCGTACCATTACTTCTTTCAACGATACCATTTTGCTGTGGAGAGCGAGCAACAGATGTTTCATGAGAGATGCCAGCCTTCTTATAATATTCACGCAAAGTTTGATTAACAAATTCAGTTCCATTATCTGTTTTGATTCTTCGGACAGACACTTTAAGCCGTACTTGGATCATCTTGAGAAACTTGATTATGAAATCTAGAGCTTCATCTTTTGACCTAAAGCACTTTATCCATGTAAATTGAGAGTAATCATCAACAATGACGAGGATGTACTTCTTTCCATTAACACTTGCGACGCGCATTGGTCCACAAAGATCCATGTGCAAGAGATAGAGTTTTTCTTGGTTGGTGTCTTTAGATTTAGGTTTGTGGGGGTTTTTTCTTACTTTTGCCCATTGCACAAACAGAACATAGATGGTCCTTTTCAAACTTAGCTTAGGGAGACCTCGAACAAGACCGTGTCTGGCTAAATGGTTGATTGCACCAAAGTTCAGATGAGATAGACGTCAGTGCCATAGCCAGGACTTAGTCTTTAAGGCCTTTGACAAGAGACATATAAGAGAGGACGACATCATATCTCTAAGAGACAGAGTATACAGATTGTTGCCTCAAGATCCAGTCAATAGATCAACACCTTCTAGATTACGAATGAAGCAGGTGTGTTGACGAAAAGCAACTTCAAGGTTCGAATCACAGAATTGCCCAACGAAGAATAAGTTGTGTCCAAGTCCTTCTACGTAGTAAACCCTTGATATCGTAACATTCCCAATCTGATAATCACCATATCCCAATATCTTTGCCACGTGATCATTTCCGAATTTGACTGTACCCAAAAATTTATTGACGAAATTAGTGAGCTGAGAGCGATCTCTGGTCATATGCTTGGAGCAGCCGGAGTCCAAATACTAGAGAACAATTTGGATGACCTTCATTCATTAAAAGAGGAAGATGGAACATCAGAAACTATTGATCCCCAAGATTTACTAGGTTCCATTTTGGTAGCAGATACAGATTTAATAATCTTAGGTTTGCTAACGGGAACATTAGTTTTGGATTTCCTAGGTTTCCTTGAGTATCCCAATGTTACATACAGGCTTAGCTTTGATCACATTCTAGGGCAGTTGGTTTCCTTAGAGGTACTTTAGCAGTTGTGGTTATTCTAGTTAAAGGGCACGCATTTCCTACTATAGTGAAGGTTCGACCAGTAGGTCTCCAAGAGTATCTAATATTTGTGAACACTTTTCCTGTTGGTTTCCAAACTTTTCTCTTTGAACTTTTCTTAACAGATTTAGATTTAGCACGAGCATTCACATTATTAATAAAATCAAGAACATACAAATCATGATTAGCAGAAACCATGCAAGCATTACACTTAACACATAGAATTTAGAAATTGGAATCTTATAATGCTCCACATCACTCTATGCGGCGCGCGCACTTTATGTTTCACAACATAATTCTACTTTATTCTTCAGAGTACTACTTGATGGTCGCTGAATCTTATTTTTCTTGTTATTACCTGAAGGATGTGATCCGCTAGCACTAGTAGATGGTCTTATCCTATGAAGACCAACAATTCGGTCTTGGTTAACTTTACTCAGGTTGTCCCGGCATCTCTGCGGCTTTTTTGTGTTTCCTTGTGGATGTGCTCACGCGGTCTTAGTGACTTCCCAAACTTTTTTATCCTTGTTTCTTTGGGGTGACAAGCACAGCTCATCGCGCCGAGCATCTACACACTAAGAATTGCTTCGATTCACTAGGAAGGTTTGCTCCCCTGAATGTTTGTTCATCCACCATCCAATACTCCTAAATTCGTTTCGTTATATCTCTCTAACCGCGCAGATTTAAGGAATGAATCTAGTGGTATAATTTGATTTAACATGTGAGATAAGATCCACATAGAACTGCAGCTTCTTCCTAAGTACGCTTAATATAGACAAAGTGAGCTGTCCTTTTATTCAACAATTTAGGGGTTATTAGTTCCACATCAATCTTAAGCATCTCTGGATCAATAGTGTGTTTTGTAACAACATTATCAACTAGAGCTTTTCCTTTAAGTTTCTGTAATTCTCCATTGAGAGATGTAAATTACAAAAACTTTTTCCTGAGTCTAGCATTTAAAATTAGAGATTTCCACAGATTCTAGTTCGCGCTCACGGCGTGCTCTAATTATACCATCAAATTGTTCTTTGGTTTGAAGACCGTGCTGGTTTAATCGAGTCATAAAGTTGCTTATAGGTCTGTTTAAAATGTTCATTCTCAACAATAAGCTTTGACACCCTATGATCCAATTCAATATTTATCGTTTCAATCTATTCTATGTCTTTTTTGATCTTATCCTCATTCATATTTTCACTTAGAGATATAATTTTCTCTTTCAACTTCTTTATGACCATGTCTTTCTCTAGTGACCAAGCTTTCAATTCATTTAATTCAAAATATTGATAAAAACTTGGAGCACTTTGATTTGAAACAGAGTTGTCCCTTTGAAAAAATTTTTGGTTAAGTTGAGAGTCAACTTCTAAAGAGATGCAATGTTTTTCAAGAGTGGTAAAACTTTTGAATAATTTATCATAAGTCTCTTTTTCAATGAAATCCTTTTTATTGAGAAGCTCAGTCTCAAGTTTGAGACACTTTTTACATTCATGCACATTCACATAAGCATTATCCACAGAAGAATTCATAATTATGTTCACAATATCTTTATTAATGACTTGTTCCAAGAGTCGTTATTCTTCATTCATAACTTGATTTCTTTTTGTCTTCAAAGGTTTTTTGGACTCTAAACGATGTGGTTTCACTGCCCGTTCCATTTGTTGAAATACATTTTGGACGTTAGAAGTTCATCAATCAAATATTATTGAATGTTTAAATAAGTTCCTTAAGAGCTTTACAATGGAATTATTTCATCCCTAACACATAGCTTTTTATATGTTTAACCCCACGAGCCATTAGTAATTGCTGTGCCGTGGTTCTTTCTTTGATAACCACGTCAAAACTAGCAAGGTGGTGTTTAAGTTTCTTTAAACTCGTATTAACCATGCTGACTTTAGGAAGTTCTTTTGGATCTTCAACTTTGGTGGGTCTATTAGAAGGAGTGTGATCTGAAGAATTCACATAATTTTGAGACCAAAAGGCTTGTTCAGCAGATAATTCAGTTTGTGGAATAAATCATATTTCAAAATCGTGAGAAAGTTTTTTAAGAACATCATATTTCTCGACTGGGGTGTTAGTATTAACTTTCTTTTCTTACATCTAGGATCTTGTTGTTTTAAAAGCATTTTTGAACGATCTCTTCAACAAGCTTACGTTCTTCGAGTCAGGAATCACCATACACTAGTATTCTTAATGACATTACCATCATAAAGCTTTGGTTCCAACTACTGAGCTTTCTTCAGATAGAAAGGATTTTGAAACCCTAGAGCTTGTTTAGTGGTATGATCATAGAAAAACTAAGGTTTCGTCAACATGTGAACAGTTTGCGCAGATTGATCTCTTTTAAAAACAATATTATCTAGATGTTTGATCTTCTTTTCTAAGGCAATTTCCCTATCAATGTTTCTAGATTCTTCTTTCTTAAAATCATTTTTGAGAAGAGTAACCGTTTGCATTAAATATTCCTTTTCTTTTAAATGTTATGAAAGACTTTGTTTAAGACGATCAATCTCTACAGACTATGTACTTGAATCTGAAACGATATCATACTTTTTAAATCAACATTTTGTCCTTTTTTCAAAACTTTAACTTGTTCCTTATATATTTCTAGCTCAATAGTTAAGGTATCATTGACACTTTTATTATCCATATTTATCTTGGTACAAGTAACTACTTGGGTTTTTAGTTGTTCAATCACAGATAATATCAATGCATCTTGCTGTGCAGATGAGTTAGAATTTCTAATTTGTTTCCGTTGTGTTATCGATCACAATAACTGAGAAAATAAGGAATGATATTGCTATCACTGGTTATTTTAGTCTCTGAATTATTCACAACACTTGACTGTTCAGAAGACGACATCGCCTGCACAACTTGATTCATCAAGTTGTTATCCACATTATCATTATTGTTTACCTCAGCTAGAGCATCTAAACCATAATGAGATAAATTCGTCATGAGAGAAATTTTGGCTGTGTTGAGTTCATCACAATCAGAGTCATATGCATCTAAATCATTGGCTTGATAAGCGACATTGTGGGTAATGACTGTCTGTGTGGCTTAACCTTCTGCAATACCTAGATCTGCCAAAAGAATTTAACCATTTGCTTGTGCTTCTGTACAAAAATTATTTCCTGAAACCACTAAAGCATCTCTCTTTCTTTTGGTTTTGGGCACAGTGTTCCATGTGGCCTTATCCCTTGACAGTTAAAACGCTTGACCACCCTTTAACCTGTAGACTTTGTTCCAGACGAACCGGCTCCAAACGGTTTTGTCTTACTTGCAGCTACTGAATAATAACTCTTCCATCCTGAATCATTGCCTATTGTAAAGGGTTTGAAGAATTTCTCAGCTGATTTTTCATGGAAGGGAAACGAGATGTGACCACTGTAGATAAGAACGACATCATCTTGTTGATTGCATCAATTGGATCATCACCTTTATTAAACACAGAGACAACAAGACCAGAGTCTAAAGCAGGAAACTCTGTTTGTTGTGTGATAATAAATCTGAGAGATAGCTTGTGGCTGTTGGTAAATGGTTTGAGGTGCATTAGATTGGTAAGTAACTGCGTGCGGGGTTGATGGGTGACTGACTGAATACTGCTGATTGGGATAAGTAAACTCTCATTCTTATGATAATATGATTTGCTGCTGGGGGTTGTTGTATGCTGTTGTTTGATAAGTGTTGTATTGGTGGTTTGCGACAAGTGCCAGCGGATCATGACTTCGTTCTTTCAAAAGACGAATTTCACTTGCATGTGCTTCATGGTGTTCAAGATAAGCAAAGAGATGATCAAAGTTCGTGACATGCAGATCCTTTACCAATTTGACATTAGTCACAAATTTTCTCCATTCGGGAGGAAGACTGTTCAAGAACTTCGTGTTGACTTGAAACTGTTGCAACCTCATTTGGTAAATATGCATATCGTTGATCAATTGAGCAAATTTGTGGTAATACTAAGACAAAGTTTCTCTTTTAATGTAAGCAAACTTATCAAAATAATCATATAACTTGCACTCTCTTTCTTGTTTAGTCAATCACGTTCCTTGCATTAATAGCTCAATTCGTTCCTATAAATCCTTGTGACTCACTAGTGCATAGACGTCTACTGGAACACCTTGAAGAATGATGTTTGTTTCCTTGACATCAGCTTCATATTGAAGTTTCTCAGGTGCTAACAGTTCAAGAACTCTCTTTCTTCTCATTTCCCCATTTTCTTCAATCATTGGCTAAAAAGGGGGACCATTTATGATAGATTCAAGGAGCAAGTAACCATTTTCATAGTTTTCCATGTACATCTCCATTCTACTTTTCCATGAGTCGTACATAAGCTTGTCCAACATTGGAGGTCTGTTATTGACACCATTTAGGATAGTGAATCCGGCAAGAAAAGACATTTTTGACTTTGTATGTTTAAGGATTATTGTCAGATCGAAAGGTGATAGAAAGAAATTGTGTTTTACTTAAGGTTGTCTTTTAAGTCTTGAGATTTGTTTAGTTCGGTTTCAATTAAACTTGACTAGTTCAGTGGTCTCTGAAATCAACTAGTTTGGTTGTCTTCTGGAGATGACTAGTTTGGGTATCTCTGATGTAGACTAGATTGGAAATCACTAAAGATTGACTAGATCGACACTTTGAAATCCACAACTAGTTCGGCACTGACTAGTTCGGTACTGACTAGTTCGGTACTTCTTAGAAAAAACGACTAGTTCGGTGCTTCTTAGATGACTAGTTCGGGTGCTTCTGAGATGACTAGTTTGGGTATCTCTGATATGACTAGATCAGGTTTTTCTGGAGATGACTAGTTTGGGTATCTCTGATGTAGACTAGATCAGCACTCACTGAAGATTGACTAGATCGGCGCTTTAAAACCCACAACTAGTTTGGCACTGACTAGTTCGGCACTGACTAGTTTGGTACTTCTTAGAAAAAATAACTAGTTCGGTGCTTCTTAGATGACTAGTTCGGGTATCTCTGATGTAGACTAGATCGGCGCTCACTGAAGATTGACTAGATCGACACTTTGAAATCCACAACTAGTTCGGTACTCCACGAAAACCTAATTTTTCAAAGCTAAAAAAGACAAGTTTTTGACGATTGTTTTTCGAAATTTTTTGTACCAAAAGTGTTACAAAGCTTATAGGGACAAGAAAAATGCAAACTTTTAGGTTTTTAAGCCGAAAAAAATTTTCAGAACAAGATTTTAACACTTTATAAGCTAACGGAACTCAAATGACACAAATAGAGATTTTTGTTGAATATAAAAGCACACACTACCTATATCCAAGGATTACTTGCATCAAAGCTACGATGTAGGATAATCTGTTAGTGTAGAATTTAGCTTAGTAAACAGGAAAATATCAAAGATGAGGCATTTTTTGAAGAAAAACTCACGAACCAAAATAAGTAAACACAAAATCTAAGCACACCACTCTATGTCTTGATACCAATTAAGAATAGTCATAATCACTTAAACACATACACAAAATATTAGCAAGAAATGTATAGATAGAGAAAGGACTTTGGGAGGAGGTTTTAGTAAGAGAAAGATGAGAGAGAAAATACTTGTTGAACTATATGAGAAATAAAACCAACCAACCACCTCTCCAAGGCATGGAGAGGTGTATATATACTTACAAGGGGCTTAATGGACTTATCCATGGGCCTTGGTCTAACTACATAAGTAAGTTTCCAAATATTAACTTGACGAGCTAACTATCGATATCTATGAAGTGATCGAGACTTTTCTAGGAATTTTGTATTCCTAACAAATACCATTTTCCATTTGTTTTATTTGTAATCCAAGGAAGAAGTTAGTTCACCCATCATGCTCATCTCGAACTTGTCATGCATGATTTTCACAAAATTATCACACATGTTTGACAGGCGTGAAGATTATAAATGTCGCCGCATTTTTTGAACGATGATGATGGTTTGAACTTTACTTTCTTGAGTATAAGTGTGTTATCTATCATTCCCATTGTTTATTCATGCTTAATAAGAAAATCTTTTAATCTATCATACCAAGCTTTGGATGCTTATTTAAGACTATATAAAGCTTTCTTTAGTTTATAAACAAGATCCGGTTTTTTGAAGTCAATGAATCCCGGAGGTTGTGTCACGTATACCTCCTCGTTGATAAAACTGTTCAGGAATGAACTTTTTACATCTATTTGGAATAGCTTAAAATCTAAAGCACAAGCTATAGCTAATAGTTTTCTAATTGACTCAAGTCTTGCAATGGGGCTAAAAGTTTCATCATAATCGTTATTGCCTCTTGTTGATTATTTCCTTGAAACTAACCTAGCGTATTTCGAGAAACAATACCGTTCCGTCTAACTTGTTTCTATAACACCCTCTTAGTTCTATGATTTCTAATCCTTGGGTGTGGAGCTAACTACCAAACGTCGCTTAGCAATGAATTGATTTATTTCCTTCTTGCATGGCGACTATCCAATATCATCATTAAGGCTTCATTCACATTCTTAGGTTCTATAGTTGATATAAAAACAAAAAGTAAGTTACTTTGGTTTTGGGGCTTGTGATCTAAAGGGTTCTTGGGTTATGGTTTTCTATGAAATTTTAGAATGGTGGTTCCTAGACTCCTCTAATATTGACTATTTGTCAATATCTAAGATTTCATCCTCAATGTGTTTTTCTAAGTTTTTCTTTCCTGTATCTTAATTGCTTCATCTTATCTAGAGTCATCATCACCAACGGTAATGGCTTAGAGGGTGGAGGAGTTCTTCGATATTCACGTTGAGTGATTCTTCAACTTTCCTAGTATGTTTATTAAGGATGATGTAGGCTTTACTATTTTGGGAGTAACCTAAAAAGACACATTCGTATGACTTTGGGTCAAACTTAGTAAGGTAGTCTTTGATGTTTAAAATGAAGCACTTGCTTCCAAACACTCCAAATAATCAAGTGTAGTTTCATACATCTCATAGAGTTAGTAAGGAGTTTTCCTAGGATGGGGGGGGGGGGGGGGGTGGGGGTCCTCTATTTATGAATTCAATTAAGAATGTATGTTGAAGTATCTACGGTGCTACACCAAAACTTTAATGGTAACGATTGCTCATTCATCATAGTCCTACTCTATAACACCCCTATTTTGACATATATAGTAGCGGAAGCTAATCTGGGATATTATTTTATAGTATAACAGTTATAATCATAGATAACGAATCGTAAAGAGACGTTTTTGGAAAATTTAGTTATCATTCATTATTTCATCAGAGTTTTTACAAACAGAGGTCCCAAAATCTACATGAAAACATAAAGTTTGAATGATAACAATTTAGCCATCTTCAAGTCTGTGCCACTCCGTGCCATAAGATGCTCAGTTACCTGAGATAAACATGCTAAAAAGGTCAACACAATGGTTGAGTGAAATTCATAGGTTTATGATAAACAGTTTGAATACAAGTCATCATAACAGTGGGTTACGTTGTTATACACCCATAAGTGTAATAATTGCAATGAGTACTATTATTATGGAAAATAGTATTATTGCCCTAAGCTCATGCACCGAGACCTTGAGATCATCAATAATCACAAGAAGTTGCCTCAACGGGTGCCTTTGCCAAACACCTAAATAGTGATTCAAATGAAGTATGTTTGGTTACCAGAAAGTATAGGTACACTAACGAGGAAGTTCAGTCCTAAATAGATCTATTCACAGCATTCACGCTTACTCCGAAAAGTAATTAACAGTTCATGATAGTGGGGTCTTAATGGCAAAAGTAAGGACTTAGGCAATAATATATTCGGATACCATATAGTTGGAAAAACACTCGTATTCATGGTTTATAGCATGTATCCCCCTCGCGGGTTTATGAAAACATTAGAAGATTTAAAATGTGAGGCTATGAACTACTTAATAGGGGAAAATCTAATTGCTGGCAAAAGTATATCAAGCTGAAGTAACCAGCTACGTCACAAAACCCAGGTAATTTGTCTGTCTTTAGTGTGATTGTTTATGTTTCTAAACTTCATAAGGTTTAACGTATTACTTTGATTATAATTTATGGAAAAATATGTTCTCTGTTCGAGCTATCTAATCCAGAGGCCATGTAGTATTGTTTGAGGAGTTCAGGCACTTTAAATTGTAAACCCAACTAACTCGTAAAACAAATACCCAAAGGGAACCCCTCACTGAAATTCCCTTTGTTTATCGTGTTTCGATAAGGATTATCAAGTTTATTCAAAAGCTAGTCGTTGATAAATTACGTTAAATTATATAACGTAATTGGTGTATAATGCGTCGATAGTGATTCATAGCGATTTAATGATATCGGGTTTTTTAATAAATAGAGTCTTATAAGATTTATATCTATTTTTATAATTTATATAAAAATTTGTATTTTATATTTTTAGTTTGCAAATATAGCGATTTTATACCTCGAGCTTATAAACTTTTACAAGTTTAGTCTTTATATAAAGAGTATATTAATTTAACCCTCTTGGCAAGATAGGTCCTTATAGTTATAACTTTAGGAAAATGACATTTTCAGCCCCTCTAGTTATAAATTTCAGAAAGTTACGATATATACCCCTTGCATGGAAATGATTTACAAATCAAGTCAAAAAGCCATGCAAGCTTATTTTTATGGTTCCAATTGATAGTTCAGGTTATAGATTCTTTAGCATATAAGCAAAAATAAGATGTTCTAACATAACAAAAGTTTAGAAAAAGGATTCGTTAGCTAGAAAATCAAAACAGGTCAAATGAGGGTTTTTGGGTTCGTACGCCTAAAAACGACTTCAAGGGCTTCCTTCTCTTGATTCCTGGCTTCTATTATGATCTTAGGGACTTTACTTGATCCTAATTGGTGTGAGTCAAAACTCCATTTGAGTGGTGATGAAGATTTGAGGTGTGGTTGAAAGGGTTGCTTGGATTCGGCTTATATAGTGCTCAAAACCCTTGGTGCTAAGTTTTATTATGTGGGAGTAGGGAACAAGGTGCTAGAGTAGTGACTAAGGAAGGTTATAGGGTGAGTATGGAAGGCTAGAAAACTAGCTATGCAAGGTGTGGGGTGTGGAGGGGGTTCGGCTGCCATAGGGGTGACAAGGAGGTGTTTGTTTACTTGGTGGGCAAGTGTGGTGATGGAGGTGCTTGGTTGCTTGCTTGGTGACATGGTGGTGAGGTCATGGTGGTGCTTGAGGTGCTTGGTTGCTTAAAAATGGGTCAAAATGAATCTAAAGGTGTCGGGTTGGTTTTTGGTTTCGGGTTAGGATTTTTAGGGTTGAATTCGAGTTAAGGTTAGGGTTTAAGATAGTTTAATGTTAGGATTAGGGTTTAGGATTAAGGTTTAGGGTTTAGGATTAAGGTTTAGGGTTTAGTTTTAAGGTTTAGGATTTAGTTTTAGGTTTAAAGTGAAATTAGGGTTTTAGGGTTTCGTTTAGGGTTTAGGGTTTTAGATTAGGGTTTTAAGATGACTTAGGGTTTAGGTTTAGGGTTTAGAAGTCATGCATTAAGTGCTTGTACCTTGTGTTAAAGTGGTAGTAAGAAACTAAAGTGATTTAGGAGGTAAAATGACCTAGTTTGGTTTTCTTGCATTATTGACTTATACATTGGGCTTTAGAAAGTTGTAACTTGATTTAGGAGGGGAAAAATATTTAAATGTTATGCATTGTACACTTGTACATATGTTTTAAGGTTTGCACATTCATTTTATATGTATACATTACATATAGTTAGGGTTTTGATATAAACGTTTAACGTTTAATGTTTGTTTTGACATAACGTTGTAAATGGTACGTTAAATGGATAATGTACTTGGTAAAAATGATATTAAGATATAGACTTGACATATTAGGATGTTTACATGATATAAACATAGATAGAATTGGCATAGGTAGGTTGCGTGAGCTCGTTTACTTTAGAGATGCAAGTTACGTTGCATAATGAGATAAAGCAAAAATTTCCCTGTAAAAAGGTAGTATATATAATAGATGGATATTACAGTGCATCTAATTTAATAGATGGATAATTACATTGATGAAAATTACGGGTTGTTATATACTCATTTCTTAAAGTGTCCTATTTTTCCTTTCAACCACGCCATTTTATTGAGGAGTGTTTGGAGCTGAGAAGTTATGTGTAATACCATTTGTATGACAAAACTCTCCAAATTAAACCTCAGTATCAAATTCCCTACCGTGGTCGGTTCTTATTTACACTATTATATATCCTAATTGGTTTTGAATTTTTTTACTAAATTCGAATTAATCGAAGGCTTCAGTTTTATCCTTAAGGAATCTAGTCCAAGTATACCTAGAGTAGTCATCTACTATGACTAAGGTATAGCGGTTTCCTCCGTAACTCCGTACAGCAGATGGACTGAATAGATCCATATGAAGGAGTTCTAAGTAACTAGTCGTTGAGACTATATTCTTAGCTTTGTGACTAGCGTGAGTTTGTTTTCCAATTTTGCAAGCATCAAAGAAGTGTTGATCAAACTTAAGCTTAGGTAAGTTTCTAACTAATTCCTTAGATGCTAATGATTAAATGAGATGCATATTGGCGTGACCTAATCTCCTATCCACAACGTGGAGTTTTCATCAATCATTGCTAGACAAATTTAGTCTTTTGGCTTATTTCCTAATTTCATCACATATAAGCCTTTCTTCTTAATACTTATACCAGTGACCTTACATCTTAGTGATTTCACTACCATGTTCAGAGAAAGTTACTCTACACTATCACATATTTTTCCTACACTTAGCAAGTTAAATCTTAAGTTATCTACATGTTCTACATTATGTATTTTGAGAGAGTCATTCGAAATCGTACATTTGCCAATAATGTTACCGCGAAGATTGCTACCAAAAATAGCATTACCTCTATTGTATGCATTGTAGCTTGAGAAGAGCTTTTGGTTACCCGTTATATGTTTAGAGAATCCACTATCCTTTATCCACTCATTGGGTTCCAAGTCGACTCCAAGGCCTATCTATTTATATAAGACAATAACTCAAACATTTGGTCCCCAATATCTCATGGTCCAAGTTGTTATGTAAACGATCCCTTGCATTGATGCAAATAGTAGGAGATGTAGAATGGAAGAAATTTCCAAGGGCATGTAACTTTGATGTTGGAAATTGTTTCAAGTTACGGGAAAGCCATGAGGTTGATTTTGTCGACCAACGTTCCTTTTTGGTTGTGGTGTCTTGGGACGAGGATCATTATTATTGACTCTTTTAGGTGGTAGAGTTTTTGATCTAAGATTAGGTTTTGAAAATCAGACTCCAGGTTTTGACAATGGCTTATAAAATTGTTTAACTTCATTAACACTAGCAACGAGAACTTTGACGTTGTTTACTATTATGTGTTTTGGTCTAGGACCCAAAATAGATTTTTGAAAAGACATACTTTTCTCAGATCCAGACGTAATGACTGGCGGTCCCATAATTTCTTTGGGGGCCGCCTGTACAATATGGGGACTGCCCATATTTATGAGACCTCCATCAGAAGACGCCTTTTTCTGGGATTTCACAAATTTTATTTCCTTAGTTCCACTAGATGATGCTTCAAATGAACTAAACCCTAAACCCAATTTTTCTCTAAAGGGTTTTTGATTATTTAACATTTCATTTAGACAATGTGTACTCTTTTCATATTTAGTTAATCTAATGGCTTCCTCTTTGAGTTTTTCATTCTCAATTTTAAGCATATGACACTTTACACATTCGAGATCAACTCCTTTGTTTTTTTGAGTAAAGACACTTTTTCTTTTAGAATACCAAGTTCTTTTTCTAAACTATTTCTGGTGGATTTTCATCTTTTGTTTTTAGTGATTATCTTTAAACTCATTTTGCACAGTTTATCATATTCATTATATAAAACCAAATCATGTATTGATGAGTTTTCATCACTAAAGTTAGAGGATTCAGAAAATACCTCATTTAATGCTTGAGCTACGAGACCCGTCTCGTCTTTGACCTTCTCATCATCTTCTTCACCACTATCACTCCAAGAACCTCAGACGAATGCTCTTTGGTTCTTGTCTTTCTGTGTTTTGGAAACTCTCCAATAAGAAGATTTGGATCGCTCGCATGAAAACATTTTCTATCACCTTTACCGTTCTTGTCATCTCGGCTTCTTTAGAACGTTTTTTTGTCGTTTTGAGGTTGTCTCACGAATCTACCTCTTCTCTTAAAGAACTTCTTAAAGTCTCTAACCGCCATGGCGTATTCTTCATCTTTACTCTAATGAATGTCGAAACACTCCCTCATTCACTAGATTCTTTCTTAGCCTTTAGTAAACTCTTTTCTTTCTCCCTTAGCTTTGACTATTTCATGAATCTTTCTTGATGATCATCTTGTGTACTTTGAGATTCCACGATGAGTTCATCAAGTGATTAGTGATGTTTAAGTCTTTTCAACTCTTTAACGCGTGACCTTTTACTCTTCATAGTTAGGATGTTGAGCCCTAAGAAACGTCCTAACTATAGTTCTTGCTTGAATAACATTATCAAGAGCTTTTGGACTAGTAATGATAGTGTTAAATCTAGCAAAAGCACTATATATAGATTCGTCTTCAGAAATGACGAATTGTTCATATTGTTATACCAAAAGTTTGATCTTGTTATCTTTGACATGGTTATTACCTTGATGGGTGATTAACAAAGTTTTCCAAATTTCTTTTGCCGTATTACACATGAAATTTCTTTCATATTCTTTTCCTTGGCCAAAGATTGTAAATAACATTTTTTAGCTATTGTTATTTTTGCAAGCTTCTTTTTACAGACTCGTCACTGTTGTTTGTCAAAAGGGATAAGCTCATCCTAATATGGTTTTCGGATTTTGCTGAATAGGTGAAAATCAAGTTAGTAATAACATGCAAAGATCAAGGATCTTTCGATTTATAATATCGTCTCGAAATCTATTTTTCTTAATAATAAAACTATCACTTTCAAAAAAGTGGTGGTCTTTGCATGGATTGCCCTTCTAGATATTTGTCAGAATCCATAGATCGATCCAAGCTTTAAAATACAATATATTTTAAAAATCTTGAGTGACCTTGGCTTCTGATACCAATTGTGGAAACTAGAAGGGGGGGGGGGGGTTGAATAGTTTACAGGTTCGTTTTCATTTAATAGTTTGATTTCAAAATATTAGATTTCTGAGTTGTTGTTCAATCCATTCAAAAATATGAATCAACATGTAAATATCTAAACTAATTACTAAATAAAAATTACGAACAATATAAACAGATGAGAGAGGAACAAATCAAACCAAGACACGAAGATTTATAGTGGTTCTGTTATAAAGCTCTTCTTCGCTCTACTCCACTCTCTAAGTATCCTACTCAAGATTTCACTATCTCAACAAGCTCCCTTCAGGCGGAGAAAACCGTTTACACGTCGCTTACGTTATTTTCTTGACACAAGCTATTGTCGAGTGCCTAATCTTAGCTAAACTAATCTACCACTTCACAAACACTATACAATCACAAGATCAACACTATCGATTTACACACAATCCGAATCATACAATTACACAAGATAATTACAATAGAGATTTGATACTTAGAAGAAGAGTGGAGAGATCACTAAAAAATAATTCGTTTCTTGGCGAATACGAATGTTCTTCTCTTGCACTTGATAGAGAGGAGAGATGAGAAGAAGAGATTAGATCACTTGAAATAAAATCAAACAATGTCAGTGATCAAGAAATTTAGTGAGAGAAAGAAGGTTTTTAGAGAGAGAAAGAAGACTGGAAAATTTTGTGCAAAGAAGTGTGTTTTTCTGCCAGAAATAGTGCAGTATTTATAGACATGATTTCCAACGGCTAGCTAGAAGCGGTCCCGGCGGTTCCAGATATATCTAGGGGCCGCCAGACCTATAAGGGGGCCGCCACTAGACTCCGCTTCTGTTTTTGTCTTTTTGTTAGGAATGTTATATCTGGTGTAGAAGCTTCCATTTTGGGAGGAAAATCATATTCAAATTTTATTATTTAAATAAAACATTTTCTTTTATTAAAAAGTATTTTTGTATATTTATTTTGTTGAAAATGTGAATGGTTCAAGAAAAATATTTTCAGGATCTCTAATCTTTTTAATGATTTGTTTGTACATACCTTAAGTGATCACTAATCTTAGAAATAGAATTTTGCGATTAATAATTTGTAAACGATTATTTTTATCGTGAATATTTTTACATTTTGTTATTATCAAAACATTAAGTGGTCGAAAAATATAAATAACATTTTTAGACATTATTTGTATTAACAATTTCTTTGAGTTAAATCAGAGAAATCTTTTTATAAACTATTCTAACAGGTCTCCTTGAGGGGCAAGCAGAAGTCCAGTGGGGATATTTGATTACATCAAATATTGATACTTTTTTAGTGTCAATTTCCTTAAAAAATTATTGCAATTGTCTTTATAAAATACTTGAATTTGATATTTTTATGGTATTTCGTTATTTTCACGGTAAAATTCAAGTATATGACAAGAAACACGGGAAAAAGACGTAAAAATGAAGAAAACAAGGATTCTTACGAGACTTTACGGCATAACCCCTATAATGGTGTTACCCGTAACCTATTCAAGGCAAGACACATCACCCAGCAAGATTACGGCGTAACCACACGCAAGGTTTACGCAAGAACATTGAGTCATCTGAGTTAGCATTATGGCGTAACATGGACACTTGATTATGCCACAACACCATTAAGCCTGTAAGAGGGAAAGTACACGTCAGCAGTTTACGGCGTAATCCTCTAAAAGGTTACACAATAACATATTCGAAAAATTATAAATAGAAGCCTCATTCAGCACATTATCTCAACTTTCTACCCACAGATCTAAGGGGTGATCAAGGCCTCCATAGCTTGAAGAAATCCACCAGCAGTCCAAGAGAGATCACACTTAACTTACTTTTGTATTTAAACGTTTAGAAACAACTTCTATAAGAATTATGAGTTTTCCATCCATGATTATCTTTATTAATTATTGTTGTGTTGTTGATATGAGCGGCTAAGCACTTCAAGTGCTGGCCTAGTCATGAATTTACTATCGTTATAATGTTTGTTTCTTGTTAAATTATGGTTTATGTGGAAACTAAACGAGGGGGTTGAATAGTTTACAGGTTCGTTTTCTTTTTAAAAACTTTGCTTTCAAAATACTTAGATTCGAGTAGTATGTTTAACCATCCAACAATATGAATTAATCAAGTAAATATCTAAACTGATGGAAAATAACAATCACAACAATATAAGGAGATGAGAGAAGGAACATCAAACCATACACCAAAGATTTTAGTGGTTCAGTACGATGCTCTTCTTTCACATACTCCACTCCCCGAGTTCCACTACTCGAGATTTCAATATGTCAACAAGCTCCCTTCAGGCGGAGAAAACCGTTTAGATGTCGCTTACGTTATTTTCTGACACTAAGCTAAATGTTGAGTCATAATCTTAGCTAGAACCAATCTACCACTTTACAATCAATACACGATCACTAGATCTATACTATCGGATTTACACAAGATCTGAATTACACAAATACACAAGATAATTACAATAGAGATTTGATACTTAGAAGAAAAGATGAGAGATCACTAATCAACACTTCGTTCCTTGGCGAATACGAGTGCTCTTCTCTTGCACTTAAATGAGAGGGAAGATATAAGAAGAAGAGATTACATCACTTAAAACAAGATCAAGAGATGTTAGTGATCAAGATATTCAGTGAGAGAAAGAAGGTTTTTAGAGAGAGAAATAAGTATGAGAAAATTCATGCAAAGAGGTCTGATTTTCTGCAAGGAATGGAACAGTATTTATAGGCAGGAAAATCCAACGGTCACTGGCGGCGATTCCGGCGGTCCCAGATATATAAGGGGGCCGCCAGGTAGACCACGCTCCCTTTTTTGTCTTTTTTAGGGAAGGTTGTATCTGGTATAGAAGCTTCCGTGTTGGGGGGGGGGATTTAAATTTCAAATTTTAAGTTTTTAATAAAACTTTTCTTTAATTAGAAAATATTTTGTATAATTAATTTTATGAAATTCTTTTGTCAAAATGTAATGGATAAGAGAAAAATGTTTTCTTGATCACTAATCATGCTTAATGATTTGTTTATTCATACCTTAACTAATTACTAATCTTAGAAATGGAATTTTACGCTTAATAATTTGTAAACGTTTAATTTTAACGTAAACGTTTTTTATATTTTGTTATTATTAAAACGTTGAGAGGTCAAAAATTATAAATAACATTTAGACATTATTTGTATTAACAATCTCCCCCTTTTTGATGATGACAAAATATAAACTCATTTTATATAAAATTAAAAGTTATAAAATTATTAAAGCGTTTTGTTCCATTTCTCCCCCTTTTTGTCGAATTCAAAAAGCATGACCGTCGAGTAGTTGTAGGAATAAAAAAATCAATGATATCAAGACTCCCCCTTGATGTATGCTCCCTCTCGTTCGGGGCACCAAGGGATCGATCTTACAAAAATTGTTTGCTAAAATATCAAAGTTAGAAATACAAGACGCAGACATATTCTTTAAGCAACACATTAGATTTAGTCACCCAAATAGAGAGTTTCATTCAACAATAAAGAAACTCAAACAATAGCAAATGCAACTAATACATTCATACAACATAAAGTAAAACTAGAGCTAATACGAGCTAAGACAAATTCATACAATATTTATATGAACCATTACAATAAAAAGTAGATAATCATAAAGACATAATAAGGCATAGATCTACACTAGTGGATTCTTGAAATGTAGAAGATACCATAGTCAAAAGATGGAAGGTTGATTATTTAGGTAGATTAATCATATGAGAAGGATTGATTAAAGAGGGAAAAAGAAAGGGTTGGTGACACATGATTTGGAGGGGCACGAGTTTGAGGTATGGGACGGGTAAGAAGAAAGTGAATAAAGTTGATTTCATTTCTCAAGGAGTGGAATTGGTGTCTAGAAAACTTGCAACAATGACAAAAGCTTGAGTGAAATTCAACTTAAGCATAAGAAGGAGGATGAATTTGTTGTGGTGGTGGTGAAGGTGGTGCATGAATGTAGGCATTGGATTTATTAGTATGTGAATCAAGGATGGTGGATATGTTGTGGAGTTGGTTGATCATTTGATCTCTTAAGGGATTGTATGATGGTGGTGAAGGGGATTGTAAGTAGACTCTTAGAGGAAGTGGAGGTAAGTCTTTTTAGGAAGAAGGTGATGATTTTGGATTGGATGTTTTGCGTTTCCATACTTGTCTTACCGACATTCTTGGTTTTCTAGAGAAGTTGGAATGGTGGTTTGAGCAAGACATTGATGATGAAGAAGAAAAGGATGAAGAAGGTGAGAGTGGTAGTGAGGTATGAGAATTTGATGATTTAAATAATGGAAATGATAGTGTAACATGGCAAAGCATGGTTTAGATGGAAAAGGATGCCAAAGATGGTTTAGCTAAACAAGGAAATGACAGCTTGAGAATGTAGGTAAGAGGTCAAAGATACAGAAAAAGAGGCAAACTCAAAATTTTTGTTCCCCCTGGCGGCGGTCCTAAATATATTGGGGGGCCGCTGGGTATTTAAGGAGGCCATTTTTTAGAAGAAAGAAAATTTCATTTTTCCCTTTTTCTTAAATCTAGTGATTTCGGCATCTACCAAATTCAAGAATCAACTAATTCAAGCAATAATATGTAGTCCTAAACTAGCATGCAAATCATTTAGCAAGTAGTGGCATTGTTCGCATGTCACATTCATAAAATTTGCTAATCATAGAACGTTGATAGGATGGAGAAAATCATCTAAGTCAAATGCAATTGTCATTTGCCATTCCTAGTCCTAATAATATATTAAAAGACATAATGTATTAAACAAGAAAGATAATAATAATAATAATAATCTCTTAGTAGTTATGCCAACATGTTCACTTCCGTTTTCCACCCATCATATTCTTGAGAGCTTGTCTAATTGACCTTAACCCTTCCCGGTGAGCATCTCGTTGTTGAGTTTGAAGATTAATAGTTTCGGAGAGATAGGTGTTCAAGTTATGACTTTCATGAGGAGGGTTTTGATGGACTCTAGAGACAACATTAGATGATGAGGAGATGTTTTAGGACGGAGATGAAGAGTTGGAATGAAATGATTCATCATCATTTTCATCAAGGGTGTCATCCAATGGATGAGATGAGAATCGATGATTTAAAGTGGTGGAAGAGGAGCTAGCATTTGATTTACAAGGTCTTTTCTTGCCATGATCCGATCGCGTCTTTTGCTCATAACGAGGAGCGAGGGGATGCATGACTCGATCATGTGAGAAGTAGCGATCAATTGCTAGCTCAGTCAAGACGGACACAACATGTTTGAACAATCTAGTCAAAAGCATTCCATAAGGTAAGAGTTCCTTAGGTTTGCTTCGAGTCCTTTCCATTCTTTTAAAAATGAAGAATGCTAGATTGTATCGAGTGGATGTCTCAATGCAATAAAGCATATGACAAAGACACGCGAAGACATGATCCTTATGACCTCATAGACAAATGGTGTTTTTACGAATGATATCAACCCATGGTTTCATATGAGGTTGAATTTCGCGAGTTAAGATTTTGTTTTTGTCGACAACAATGGTTTTCTTGTTTTTAGTACGAGTGACTTGACCTTGTCGAGGAATTTGAGTGAACATACTTTACGACACGTGGAGACGGAGGGACTACGTTTTATAATGACCTTTACTCGGAACACTTATTGACAAGTAGTCGAGTGACCACATGTCGGTGTGTGACACTTGACCTTTGAATGGTATTTTTAAGATTTGACCAAATTCCTCAAGAGTGAAGAATGACTTACTTTGTATAACAAAGTTGACCATAAATGACCCATGGAGTTATAGTCAAAAGTTAGTTTGACTATAAATCTCGAGACAAAATTTGAGGACCAAAATTTTTTTTTTGTTTTTCGGTTTTTGTTCAACAAACAATCGAAATCAATTGATTCAAATTAGCCACGGATGCTGACTTAATGTTTTCAAAATTTTGACTCAAACCTACCCTTTATGAAAATATCATTTTTCAAGACTAGCAATTGTGTTTTGTAATGGTTGATTAAATTCATTTGATATGAGTGGAATGTAGTTTCGGGTCTTTTGATGATCTAGTGCAGTAATTGGAGGCATTGTTACCTAGAACAAAACAATCAAAGTCATATTTTAATCTCTTACATATGTGTTGATATTTTGAGTTCGTGCCTAGTGTGTGCCTAGATGTACCAAATGTGGAGTAACGATTAACTCGACCTAATAATTAAAATCTTAAGAGTTAATCCAAACGCTCCTTAGTTTAATTTTGCTCATCCAAACATGTCGAAAAATACATATGAATTATGTATCTCGACCTTTGTTCATGAGATCATTATGCATGTGTTTGAAAACGTTTTTAAGTTGTATTGACAATGCATAACCACAATTTCATTATGTTCCTAACGTGAGTAATTTGAAAATAAAATTGGGGTTTTGGTTCGAAATCAATTTTTCAACAAATTCACTAATGTATGCAAATCCTATGTCTACGGGAAGCATATTAGTTATACATTGTATCCTAGTAGTCTTAATTGTACAATATTGAAAGAAAAATGAAAAATCCCCAATTTTAATTTTAGTGTTCATCATGAACCCTAGACTCAAATTGAAAGAAAATAGATGAAATGACTTACAATTGATGATCTTTAAGATGTTGTGAGTGATTATAGGTGTTGATTTGATCTTCAATTATAGTTTTAGTGGTTGATTTTGAGTTTTGGTGGGTTTTGGGTCGTGTTCGTCGAGTGCAGCAGGTAAGAGGGTGTTTGTTTTTATGTTTTGAATTTTTTGTTTAAGTGTCCCATTTTGTGATTTGTTGGTGGCAGTCCCATATTTACCGGCGGTCCCAAATATATTGGGGGCCGCCTATATGGGGACCGCCCTCAGTCAAGGGTTTTTGAACTTGGTTTTTGACAAAAAATTTACGAAGAGGAGTGACATTTTAATTTGCATTTTGCGAATTAAATATGCTTAAAGTACTTCAGATGATGTATTTAAGTTGTCACGACACGGAATGGAACACGGACTAGAATTGAGACAGAAGAAAGAGAAGCGGACTAAGATGATTTATGGAATGTGTTCCATCATTCCTAAACCAAGACGTAGATAGTTAAACGATTCACGTTTAAGGGGTTTTGTAAGAATGTCGGCGATGTTGTCGACGGACGACACTTTTTCGATTGAGATATGTCCTTTCTGGACATTATCACGAAGAAAGTGGTGACGTATTTCGATGTGTTTGGTACGAGAATGTTGCACCGGGTTTTTGCTAAGGTCAATCGCGCCTTTGTTGTCGCACATGATGGGAACGTCGTCGAGTCGTACGTCGTAGTCGATGAGAGCTTGTTTCATCCATAGTGCTTGTTGACATGCCTTTCCGGCGCTTACGTATTCGGCTTCGGTAGTGGATATAGCAAGAGCGGTTTGTTTCTTCGAGAACCAAGATGTCAAACAACATCCCACGAACGTACAAATACCGCTAGTGCTCTTTCGGTCCACATAATCTCCCGCATGATCAGAGTCGGCATATACTACGGTTTCTATGCCGGTCCCCTTAGGATACCATAATCCTAAGTGCGTAGTGCCTTTAATGTATCGGAAGATACGCTTAACCGCTTCAAGGTGAGAGGTTTTGGGAGCCTCTTGGAAGCGGGCACAAAGGCAGACACTAAACATGATATCGGGCCTACTTGCCGTTAGGTATAATAAACTACCTATCATGCCTCGATACTTGGTACTATCTACCGACTCACACTCTTCATCTTTCGTGAGTTTAGTATCGGAGGACATGGGGGTTTTCATTGGTTTAGAATCTTCTAGACCAAATTTCTTAAGCATTTCTTTAATATACTTAGATTGATTAAAGAATATACCATCTTCCATTTGTTTAATTTGTAATCCAAGGAAGAAGTTAAGTTCACCCATCATGCTCATCTCGAACTCGTCATGCATGATTTTGGCAAATTCATCACACATGTCTTGACAAGTCGAACCGAATATAATGTCATCGACATATATTTGAACAATGATGAGATTTGAACTTTTCTTCTTAGTAAAAAGAGTGTTATCTACCATTCCCATTTTATATTCATGTTTAATAAGAAAAGCTTTTAATCTATCATACCAAGCTTTGGGTGCTTGTTTAAGACCATATAAAGCTTTCTTTAATTTATAAACATGATCCGGTTTTTCAAAGTCAATGAATCCTGGAGGTTGTGCCACGTATACATCCTCATTGATAAAACCATTCAGGAATGCACTTTTTACATCCATTTGGAATAGTTTAAAGTCTAAAGCATAAGCATAAGCTAATAGTATCCTAATTGACTCAAGTCTAGCAACTGGGGCATAAGTTTCATCATAATCGATGCCCTCTTGTTGATTATAGCCTTGAGCAACTAACCTAGCCTTATTTCGAGAAACAATACCGTTCTCGTCTAACTTATTTCTAAACACCCACTTAGTTCCTATAATTTTCATATTCCTAGGTTGTGGAACTAACTCTCAAACGTCGTTAGCAATGAATTGATTTAATTCTTCTTGCATAGCGGCTATCCAACTATCATCCGTTAAGGCTTCATTCATATTCTTTGGCTCTATAGTTGATATAAAACAAAAGAAGTTACTTTGGTTTTGGGCTTGTGATCTAAGGGTTCTTTGATTAAGGTTTCCTATGACATTTTCTAATGGATGGTTCCTAGATTCCTTAATATTGACTGATTCGTCAATCTCTAATGTTTCACCCACAATGTCATTTTCTAGGTTTTTCCTTTTGGTAACCTTAATTGCTTCTTCTTCATCTAAGTCATCATCCACCAAGGGTGATGTCTTAGAGGGTGGAGGAGTTTCATTGAATATCATGTTAAGTGATTCTTCAACTTTCCTAGTGTGTTTATTCAGGATGAAGTAGGTTTTACTATTTTGAGAGTAACCTAAAAAGATACCTTCGTATGACTTTGGGTCAAACTTTGTAAGGTAGTCTTTTGTGTTTAGAATGAAGCACTTGCTTCCAAACACTTTAAAGTAGTCTAACGTAGGTTTCCTACCTCTTAAGAGTTTGTAGGGTGTTTTTCCTAAGATGGCTCTAATTAGGATTTGGTTGAGAATGTATGTTCAAGTGTCTACTACGTTACACCAAAACTATTGTGGTAACGATTGCTCATTCAACATAGTCCTACTCATTTCTTGAAGTGTCCTATTTTTCCTTTCAACCACACCATTTGATTGAGGAGTGCGTGGAGTTGAGAAGTTATGTGTAATTCCATTGGCATTACAAAACTCTCCAAATTGCACCTCATTATCAAAGTCCCTACCGTGGTCGGTTCTTATTGACACTATTGTATATCCTAATTAGTTGTGTGTTTTTTGTCTGACTAGAGCATATATTTTCCAAATTGTCAGTTACTCATCGAAATGATTGTAGCTTCAGTGAAATGCTGCTCATCATTACTCATGAAGGGATTATCTAGTCAATCGTCTCCTGTGCAGACAGTGTGAATAGTCATCTACTATGACTAAGGTTGTTAGCGGTGTCTCTGTAACTACGTACGATGGATGGACCGAAGAGATTCCTATGAAGGGTTGAGGGTTTAAGATCTAGTCGTTTGAGTGAGACTATATATTTTTAGCCCTTATGGACTAGCTGAGCTGGCTTTCCAATTTTAAAAGCATCACAGAAATGTTGATCATCTTACGCTTTAAGTAAGTTTCTAACTAATTCTTAGATGCTTATGATGAGATGAGAGATATTTGCGTGACCTAATCTCATATGCCCAATGTGGAGTTTTCATCTAATCGTTTCTTGACAAAAATTTTGTTTTTAGGCTCTATTATTCTAGTTTCATTCATATAAAGCTTTCTACCTAATACCTCTACTATGACCATTTTAATATCCTTAGTGTTTTCGCTATCATCGTTTTGAGAAAGTTAACTTCTACACACTTATTATCAATATGGTTCCTATACTTAACAAAGATAAAAATCTTATCTTATCTACATGCTCACTTTACTATTTTGAGAGGGAGTCATTTGAATTTCGTATCTTTGACCAATGAAGTTACCCACGAGATTGCTACCAACAATAAAATTACCTACGTTGTATCCTTCGTAGCTTGAAAAAAAAGCTTTCGAGTTACCTTTCATGTGTTTGGTGCATTCGTTATCCTTTATCCACACATCGGGTTCCAAATTGACCTCAAGGCCATATTATTTATATAGGGCAACATCTTAAAACATTTGGTCCCTAATATCTCATGGGTCTAAAGTTGTTAGTGCTAAACATCCCTTGCATTTGATGCAATTGATTAGGATGTGGAAATGGAAGACACATTTCCCATGGCATGTAACTTTGTCGTGGGAAGTTGTTCTAAGTTATAGGAAAACCACGAGGTTGATTTTGTCTATCAGTGTTTCTTTTTGGTTGTGGTGTTTTAGGACGATGATAATTATTTATAACTCTTCTAGGTGGTGGAGCTTTTGATCTAAAATTTGGTTTTGAAAATCCAACTCCGGGTTTTGACAATGGCTTACAGAATTGCTTAACTTCATTATCACTAGCAACAGGAACTCTTACATTGTTTACTATTATATGTTTTGGTCTAGGACCCAAAATAGATTTTTGAAAAGACATACTTTTCTCAGATCCAGGTATGGTACGGTCCCATATTTGCTTTGGGGGCCGCCTGAACATTAAGGGGGCCGCCCATATTTATGGGACCTCCATCAGAAGACGCCTTTTTCTGAGCTTTCACAAATTTTATTTCTTTAGTTCCGCTAGATGATGCTTCAAATGAATTAAACCCTAAACCTAACTTTTCATCAGATGGTTTTTGATTATTTAACATTTCATTTAAACAGTGTGTGCTCTTTTCAAATTTGGTTAGTTTAAGAGCCTCATCTTTAAGTTTTTTCATTTTCAATTTTAAGCATATGACATTTTACACATTCGATTTTAACCTCCTTGTTTTTCTCGAGTTTAGACACTTTTTCTTTTAGAATACTAATTTCCTTTTCTAAGCTATCTCTAGTGGCTTTTATCCTTTTGTTTTTTGTGATTATCTTTAAACTCATTTTGCACAATTTATCATATTCATTTTTATCTAAAAGCAAACTCATCTATTGACGAGTTTTCATCACTAAAGTAAGAGGATTCGGAACATATCTCACTTGATGCTTGAGCTACAAGACACGTTTCGTTTTTGACCTTCTCGTCGTCTTCTTCACCGCTATCACTCCAAGAACCTTCGACAAAAGCTCTTTGGTTCTTGTCTTTTGGTGGTTTTGGACATTCTCCAATAAGATGATTCGGGTCGCTGCCGTCTAAAGCATTTTCAACACTTTGTACCGTTCTTGTCATCACGGATTCTTTGGAATTTCTTGTCGTTCCCGAGGTAGTACTCACGAATCCACCACCTTCTCTAAAAACTTTTTTGAAGTCCTCATACCGCCATGGCTTAACTCTCGGTCTTCACTTCCAGAAGTCAAACACTCTACATCACTAGATTCTTTCTTAGCCTTTAAAGCAAGAGATTACCTTTCAACTTTTGCTTTGACTATTTCGGAATCTTTCTTGATGATCATTTCGTGAACTTTGAGGTTCCCGATAAGTTCATCAAGAGATAGTTGGACGTTTAATTCTTTCGAACTCTCAATCTGTGTGACCTTTGCTCTCCATTTAGGATGTAGAGCCCTAAGAAACTTCCTAACATAATTCTTGCTAGAAAATCATCATCAAGATCTTTTAACAGTAATAATAGTGATAGAAATCTAGCAAAAGCACTATCTATAGATTTGTCTTTAGAAATGACGAATTGTTCATATTGTTAAACCAAAAGGTCGATCTTATTATCTTTGACTTGATTATTACCTTGATGGGTGATTAATAAAGTTTACCAAATTTCTTTTGCCGTGTTACACATGAAAATTCTTTCATATTCTTTTCTAGGCAAAGCATTATAAATAACCATTTTAGCTTCGTTATTTTTCGCAAGTCTCTTTTTAAGATCATCACTTTGTTTTTCAAAAGGGATAACCTCATCTAATTTGGTTTTCGGATTTTGTTGAATAGGTTAAAAATCACCGTTGGTAATAGCATGCCAAAGATCAAGATCTTTTGATTTAACATATGTCTCGAATCTATTTTTCCAATAAATAAAACTGTCACTTTCAAAAAGTGGTGGTCTTTGCATGGATTGCCCTTCTAGATATTTGTCGGAATCCATAGATCGATCCAAGCTTTAAAATACAGTATATTTTAAAAATCTTGAGTGACCTTGGCTTCTGATACCAATTGTGGAAACTAGAAGGGGGGTTGAATAGTTTACAAGTTCGTTTACGTTTTAAAAGTTTGCTTTCAAAATATTTAGATTCGAGTTGTATGTTTAACCAATTCACAATATGAACAAACAATATAACAATCTAAACTAAAGCTAAATAACAATGACAATAATATGAAGAGATAAGGAAAGGAACAATCAAAACCAATATGCAAGAATTTAATAGTAGGGTTAGGCTACGAATGCACCTTTCGGCCCTACTCCACTCCCGATTATCCTACTTTAGATTTTACAATGTCAACAAGCTCCCTTATAGCCGTAGAAAACCGTTGACAAACGTCTGCTTACGTTGTTTTTCCGACCAACGCTAAATTCCGATTCCTAATCTTACAGAACCCAATTGACCACTTTACAATACAACATCAAACACTAGATCTACACTAAAAATCCGATTTAACACACAATCAAAATCACACACATACACAAGATAAATACAATAGAGATTTGAAACTTATGAAGAACAGATGAATATCACTAAATAACAATTCTTTCTTTGGCGAATACTGAATGTTCTTCTCTGCACTGAATGAGAAATAAGAGATATAATCACTTGAAACAAGAATCTAAGAATGTTTATTGATCAAGAGATTTAGAGAGAGAAAGAAGATTTTAGAGAGAGAAAGTTATCTAAAAATTTCATGCTAAAAGGTGTGTTTTTCTACAGGGAATGGAGCAGTATTTATAGGTAGGAAAACACAACGGTCACTGAGGGCGGTCCCGGCAGTCCCCATTTATATCTGTGGGGGGGCCAGCCTAATAGGGGTCCGCCCAAAGACTCTTGCATCTCTTTTGTTTGTCTTTTGTGGGGAAGGTTGTATCAGGTATGGAACATTCTATTTTTGGGGGGGGGGGAATTTGAATTTTAAATTTAAGTTTATAATAAAACTATTCTTTTAATTAGAAAACATTTGTAAAAATTATTTTTTGTGAATTCCATTTGTAAAAAATGAGGAAGGAAAGAGAAAATATTTTCTATGGTCACTAATCAGCTTAAAGATTTGTTGTTCATACCTTTAAGTGATTACTAATCTTAAAATGTAATTTGTACGATTAATAATTTGTAAACTTTTAAATTTTATCGGAATAATGTTTTTACCTTTTTATTACAAAATGTTGAGAGGTCGAAAAAATATAAATAACGTTTTTAGACAAATTTGTATAACACTCTCATTTGGTATTTCAATTGATTAAGAAACATAGGCCGTAATGGAAGTATAAATGAAAAATACAACCGCCGGTTTGAGAAACAAAAACCCCTAAAAGATGATTAATCTTTGTATAATTTGCCGGTTTTATTTCTTTGTTCAATTGTTTCATTTTTACGCGACTCTCTTGAGCAAGTTGCAGTGTCTCCTCCAAATCATACACAGCAGGAGGATCATACTTTTCTAATAGAACTTTGCCATTATACAAACTCTGTGTATTCGATTGAGCTTAGCTTAGATAAAAAAAGGATTTTTATAACCCAAAGCCAATTTCTGTTCGGTTGGTAAAACTGTCCAGGCTTAGGTGAAAGCATGTGCATCGTTTGAATCGATTGACCCGTTTTAACCAAAATATTATCTAATTCCTTTATCTTATTCTCAAGTTGAATTTGTTTATCAAGAAGCTCGTCTTCGCGTATTTTGAAATCAGACTTCAACTTTTTCTTTTCTTCTTGAAGAGAAGAAACAGTTGACTTTTCTTTTGAAAGCTGGTTATTTAAATTTGAAATTTCCTCATTCAAAGTCGTTATTTGTTTACCGAAACTTAAATGAAGTGAATTTATCTTTTTTAGTAAGAACATGCTCCTTGATAAACAGCTTTTTTGATAACACCTATCTAGTTGCCCAATTTTTCCTTGACTAATTTCAAAACACTTTTCTTGATTTTTATATCTAGCAAGCTCAATGGTCAAATCAGCATTAGTTTCTCTCAGCTTGCGATTGACCGTGTTGACTTTCTCAACTTCAATTGCCAAATTATTATATAATGATTCAAAATAAGCACGTGTTTCCTCAACAGTTGCAGGATGTTGTTCTACTGTTCCCCCACCTTGTTCCACACTAGAAACCTCAGAAATAACATTACTATCATTCTGTGGTACTTGGTGTGGTTCAGGAATGGGCTCGAGTAGCTCAGTATGCTGCTTTTCTTGAGTAAACATATTGAATATATAATTATTATAGCAATTGTCATTATGTTGTACCTTAACTGATCCGTCTGAGTCGTAGACGGGAGCTTTGTCAGTCTGAGTACCCTATGTCGATGCGTGCTGCAGATTTTCCATCAGAATGCAGTTTAAATTGACTTCCTTAATCTCATCAAGATCCGCTACATCATCCATCAGATCAAACTCTTCAGCTTGGAGTTAGATTCCTGCTTCTTCCTTTTGTGCAATTAGCACTTGTATCTGAAGATAAGCACCATCCCTTCTCCTTGGTCTGGCTGTGCAGTTCCTAGCAAGATAACCCAATCCTCAACAGTTGTAACACCTTATCTGATTACCATTTGCATTACCCTCAGCCCGTGCTGTTACAACATTACCATTCCCATTCAGATTCTGATTAGCAATCCCCGGAACAACAATAAGCCCATTCTGATTTCCAACATTCTAAACTCCCAGATTATGAACTGCATTCTGAACAACCAGATTCCTGACATTTTGTACTTAAAATTATACCCATTCTGATTCCCAACATTCTGCCCAGCAAACTGTCAAAACTGATTCCCAACCATTGCCCTCCAACCATCAGCACCTGTCTGTCTGACCCAAATTCATTCCCTTTTTGTGCAATCTGCCTGTGTGCGTGGGATTGATGAAAATTCTCTGGTAGTTGTTGTTTGGTTTTGAGTAGTTTATTTTGAATGCCTAGACCATTAGAACAAGTGCCATGTTTATAGCAGTTGTGGGATCTGTAATGTCTTCGAGATTTGGCATTGGTTATTGCATGTAGTTCTGGTTGAATGATGGTTGTGGGTTATAGTTATTGTTGGGTTGTGGTTGTTGCATGTAGGTACTTGATGATGGTTGATCTGGGAGAAACACTAGGTAACTGAAAGGATTGTTGGAATTTGCCATGAGTGCTAAACGATCATGTGTTTTTGCAACTCGTTCTGCTCTGAGATCATCTACCTCCTTTTGATTGTATTTCAAGAAATCATACAACTGAGAGTAATTTGATGTATGCAAGTCCTTTGTTTAATGAACAATGGTAACATGTCGACTCCATTCTGGTTGAAAGTTGTTTAGGAACTTGAGATTGCTGGCAATCTTTTCTACAAAATATTTGTTTCTCTTGAAATCATTCATCAACTTTGAGAAACAATGATAGTAGGACTCAATCGATTCTCCATCAGTAGAAGTAAACATTTCCCATTCATTAAACAACTTAGCCTTTTTCTCTTGAATTCCAATATCAGAACCTGATAATCAATCAATAACGTCACATTTTACCAACAATTTAACCACACATTTTACCCACGTTTATATAATTATTGCAAGATATAAGTACTTAAATAACTTACTAGTTATATGATTGCAGTAAAAATGGAGTAACTTTTGATGACAAGCTAACGAGGCGCAATTCTGGAACTAAAACGAAGACATATGAAGAAACTGTTAATATGCCTACTATACGCCGTATCCAACAAAGAAGATACGACGTATCAAGCGCCGCTCATCACTGAATAACGCGTAATATCAATTCCCCGATCCCCCGCGTATCCACTCTCACCTAAACGATGAATCACAGCTGACCATCGTCAAAGGATATCGTAAGTTAATGTGAATTGATGGAAATTAATCTTGATTGATTTGATATTATCGCGAACTCAAAGGAAATTAACCCTATACGCCGTATTCACTCTCCTGCTATACGAGCGTATCCAGCTGTTATCAAGTACACTATAAATACGAGACTCAAAAACGATTTCGTGTGCAAAAAATACATTCTCTATATCATACACACTTGAAGTCGAAATTATCCAATATATTAGAAGCAGCCAAGGTTGAGCATCCACCATAATTCAATAGAAGACATCGGTTAGTTCTTAATTTCTTAATCATTCGATTTCTGAATTGTATGATCACGTTGTAAAATGACAATTGATTGAGCTAATACCCTCTGGTTATTAGCCATTATAAATGAAGATTAAAATGTTTGGTTTTGTTATTAATTCGCTTGCTTAATTTATCATAGTAGTTTAATTAAGTTTAACGCCTTATACTTGTTTTTGTGCTGTACAGTGCGACCATCATCAACTAGGTCTAGTGAGGACTTAACTAGTAATCTAGATTTGTCGGGATAGCTCCTCCATGTTGTGTTTTGTATGCCCGGACCAATAGGATCATAAATGACACATTGTCCTTACCCTTTGATTATGAGCTTAGTTAGACCAGCAAGTGACCCAATAATTGTTCACCCATATTGTTCTTAAATATTGGGCACTGTATCGTGTATAAAACAACATAAGCAATAATTTTGGGTAAAGTCCCGAATGGGCCTAGGGTATTAACAGGATCACCACTGCTTTAATTCCCATGATTGATTAAAATCAGACAATTGGATGCTTTATGGGGATAGCTTAATCATGACAGGATTGTCTGTTATCAAGGTCTTAGGATGAAGAACCGCCAAGTCTTAAGAATGATAATCCGCCTCAGAGATAAGTAGCCATTGCACTAGCAAACGAATCAAACATTTAATCAGGATTAACATGTTTAATACAGTGTTTCTATTATTTGGCTTGTACCGCTTCTTTGTCTTGTGATTATTTTCTTTAGTTTTTATTGTGTTTAGAATTAATCTTTGTCACCACCAAACCTGTGCCAGTCTCTCAGGCTGAAAACCCCCCAATTACCACTAGTAAATATTGTATATAGCATAAGTATAACAAGTAATTAGAACTAATCTAGTATAGATTAAAATACTGATAAATATAAGGTTACTCTCGCTCTAGTGATCGAAACCCCCACTTACCGCGAAGCTACATCTTGACCGGGTACACTGCCCATTAAAGTGTTGTCTTTAGGTTTGTCAGCTAAATATAAATGTAAAACTTGATAATCACTAATTATACACCACACGACGACACATCAAGTTTTTGGCACCGTTGCCGGGGAGTGAAGTTGTTTAATTCTTATTTATTAGTGTTTTAGTTTAGTTTAAATTGCATAACTGTTACAGTTTGTGTTGTTTAAATTTTCCCTGCATTTGTATATTTTGCATATTGTATGTTTATGTGCATTGTTACAGCCTGCTGTAACATTCTGAGTCGAATACTCAATACGGCGTATTCATCTTCTTGGATACGGCGTATAAAATTTTTCTAAACCAATACAGTGTATTCGACTCTATCATCAATACGGCGTATTCAGTTTACTGAATACGGCGTATTAGGCTATTTGACCATTTTCTTTCCTAGCTATTTTATTACAGGTTAAAAATGGACAACCCTAATATCACTATGGAGGAATACATCAGACTTCAAGAGGAGAAAGCTCTAAGCCGTGGTTGAGACTTTAATTGGGCTAAACTGTCACGAAACGTTAAGATGGAATAATTGTGAAGATGAGGACGACTGCATTTACAAACCTCGAAACCCAATTATCCAGCCAAATTCCTTTATAAAACATTAACATCCTGATGCAACAATCTTATGTGGACCCACGGTAAGTCCTCTTAATGACAATGAAATTAACTTTAGAATATCGTTTGATGAATCCGACGATGAAGATTACACGGTAGTTTATGACGAAAATTCATTTTCCTATAAAATAATTTCTGTCAACAATTTGAAAACGGATTTTTTGAAAATGAATAATGGATACAAGTCACTAAGCCTTCAATTCCAACACCCGAGCTTGAGGTCAATTATTTTAATGATTTAGACTTCTTTAAAACATTTTGAGAATGAATTTTCCAGTCATTGTTTACAATGGGATGCACTTAACGTCTAAATAAGATCTCTTACATGAATCTACTTATAGTCCTGGACATATGCGATGTGAATTTATATGAAATGATGAAACATCATTGTCCTGAATGTGATAAAGATGAACAAAACTTTATACTTTATAAGAATTAATTTCCTTTAACGAAATTTATCTCGATGATTAAAATCGGATACGGACAACAATAATAAAATCGATATTAAGCGACCTTCGGGGGATATGTCTGTCATACCAATACCTGATGTAATAAATGTCAATGCACATGGGTCAAATAAGCTTTCGAAAACAAGTCATGATACATCTAATAAATTTTTCAAAACTGAGACTTTTATCAAGAAGCTAAATGTTAATATCATGGCTTGTAATTATCTTAACAACGAGATGCTTTTTAAGAATTTGTATGTGCCATTTGGCTCCTGAATCGAGACCCTAATTGTTTTTAAGGATGGATTAATTTGGGGCAAGTCTAACTAACTTAAAGACCGGCTGAAACAAAAGTGCTCCCCGGGAGACAACCCGGTTATGTTTTTAATTGTTTATCGCATTTAAATTGTTTAAATTTTAATTTTATATTAAGTCTGTCTGCCCAGACATACATACGGCGTATCAAACCCCTCTAGATACGGCGTATGCATGTCTGGACAATTATCAGTTTTTAATTTCAGTATTTTAATTCCAGTATTTAATTGTTTTCATATGTATACATATGGCATATCCTAGGGTTTGGGATACAGCGTATTGTAACCTGTACAGTTGTGTGTTTAATTGTTTGCTTGTATTGTAGGTTAGCAAAAGCACGAATTGCACGAACGTCTTCTAACTTTTTTGCAGGACCTTATTGTAAACGAAACCGAATTTAATGTATAGTCTGAAAATACCTCGTGTTTACCTCTCTTGGGCATTCTGAAGCCCTCGTCAACACTCTTCTTGCTTAAACACTTAAAATGGAAAACCATCCGGAGCAAACTATCAGGGAAGTTTCCTCGTTCTAATTCTTTTTCCATATTATTTAACTGTTTGTCTATACAACGAGGACGTTGTATAATTTAAGTGGGGGGATGGAGAATAAGAACGTACTTGTCCTCATTTTCACAAATAAAATGCTAACACGCCTAAAAATGGATCAAATTTTTTTTAAAAAAATTAGCATAACTTTTTTATGAAAAATCACTAGTTACATTACATAGCGCACTATAACCCTTAATGTCTATTTGTGAGAATTAAGCCTATCCGTTTTCAATTGCTTACTAAAATTACACAAAAATATGAGTGTTCCGGTGATGTAGTGGACTTTAGAACTTGGCCTGGTATATCACTCGAGACCTCAATGATGAGTACTATGGGTTTAGATGAGTACCCGGCAAGTCCTCAGGGAATACATCAGGAAAATCTCGAACTATCGGTACGTCCTCAAGTCGCTTCTTTTCTGACTTGTCTTCCGTCTCCTTTGTAGTAACATTTGCCAAAAAGACTGGACATCCTTTTAGCATGTATTCTTGTGTTTTGGTGTACGAGATAATGTGCAGACGAGCCTCGTTTCCCCGGTTGCTTCCGTCACCGTGAACGATTAGAGTTTCATTTCCCCAGGGGATACGAATGATCTTCTCGGCACACACAATGATTGCTTGGTACTTTACCAACCAATCCATACCAATTATAGCGTCGAAACTACCAAGTTCTATGGGCATTAAGTCTATGTTGAATGGGTGGTTCAGGATGTTTAAGGTACAACCCCTAAGGATAGTGTTCAACCTAATTATTCTCCCGTCAGCTAGTTCGACATCATAATAGTGATCTAATGCATTTGGTGTGATATCAATTTGGGAGCTAAATGCAGTAGACACAAAACTCCTATCGGCACCAGTATCGAATAAGATAGAAGCATAATGGTTATTTAGAAGGAACGTACCCGTCACGATGTTAGAGTCTGGGTTTGTCCCCACATGCCCTACCGCATACACTTTGGCTGGAGCATTACCACCTCCAACTTGGTTACCACGATTGTTGTTGTTCTTCAGCTTTGGACATTCCCTCTTAAAATATCCTTGAACTCCACACTCATAGCAAGTAGGCTTCTGACTCGACCCAATGCCCTTCTGGTTGTTAGCATTATTGGCACTTGCTGTACTCCTACAGTCACGGGTAAAATGGCCAACTTTGTTGCACTTGTGGCATTTGGGAGCACACGGGTCATCGTAGTGATAGTTGCATTTTGAGCATAGGGGTTTAGATCCCCCATATGGCTTTTTCTCACCAGTTCCTGTAGCATAGGCCCTGCCAGTGTTCTGCCTCTTGTTCTGTTGTTGTTGTTGGTTCTGAGTGTTCCTTGAGGTGCCCTCAAACTTCCTTTTACTCTCTGTATAGCGTTCAGCAAAAGTGCGGATTTTCTTATCCATTAGCTCGGTTGCGATTTCAACTGCATCTTGCATTGTCTTTGGTTTAGACGCCACTACACTCCCATGAATCATGTCGGGAAGACCACCGACATATTTTTCATATGTCCTTATATGTTCCAATAATCCCTAAAGTTTTAGAAATGACAAAACAGTCCCTCAACTTACTAAAATAGTGAATTGGTAGTTTTAAACTCTCAAGTTTCAAAATTGACACATTTAATCCCTTAACTTATAAAAATCACATTTTAAACCCAATTAAGATCTAACAAGTGGCATTGGGTTTCATTAAGCTCCAATAAGCCTCATAAGCTGGGTCAGCTTATAAATAAGCTCGGATGAACTTATTTGAGCTTATTAGGCTTTTTGAACTCGGTTAATGTTTAAGTAAATAAGGGTCCATTTAGGATTCCAAAAGTACATAAGCTCTCATTTGACTTGTATAAGCTCATATGAAACTGTTTGGATGAAGAATAAGCTCGGATGAGCTTATTTGAGCTTATTCGAGTTTGTTGGGCTTGTTAGCCCACCAATCATAACCCGAAACGCTTTTAAGGGTCCATTTGAGTTTCACTACATGATCCAACTTATTTTCTTAACTCAAGAAGTACTCATGAAATATGTTAAGCTGTTTTCATTTCGTGGCTTATTAAATAAGCACTTAGGTACCCGGTAATGGGCTTTTGGGCCCATTACAAGTCCGATAGACATTATAAGCTTTTGGGCTTGTCACATTATGGTTTAATGGTCTCTCTATGTTTATTATAAGCCTCATAAGCTGTTTTAAGCTCACAAATAAGCTGCCAAGCTTATTCGTGGCGTATGGGTTTCGTGGTTCACGGTAATGGGCTAACGAGCCCATTTAGGATCCGTTTGGTTTTTAAAAGGTACAAAGGGTCCATATTAGCATGAATAGGCTCGTTGGATTATTAATAAGCTCGTAAGGCTTATAAATAAGTTGTGGGGGCCTGCCAAAACTTACTTATATGGGGCCTGTTTGGGTTCAGACGTAGGCTGTTGGGCCTAATTGGTCCATTAAGGGTCCGATTAACTTATTAATGTTCTTGTTGGGTTTTGTTAGGGTTTGACAAGACATTGAGCTCTCTCTTAAGCTCTTTAATAGTAAGATAAGCTAACTATAAGTCATGCTTAACCTTTGGTGGGCTACGCGGCCCAAGAGTGGACGAATGTGCCCACTGTTGGTGCATATGGTTCACGTTTGTGGTGTTTAACCATAAGCCAAACACTTTGAGTTCATATGTCCTCCCTATGGTTCGTTTAACACATGCAAGCGTTCAATAAGTTTGTATACACCTTCCCTAGCCATGCCATTTCGTTTAGATGACAAGTTTACGTATGGTTTTCTAGAAATCCATTTGTAAATAAATTAGTGTTCATGTTGGCGTTGATATTTGCATTTAATGAAAATGTTTAAGCTTTTGCTTGCCATTAACTCACATTACATACGTTTCTTTGCATTCAAACACCACACGAGGTTGAGTATACGAAAATACATGTACGTGTGCCACGCATGGGTTGAACCATGCGCGTTCACGTCCATGTAAACTTGTTAATCACATAAGGACATAAACCTATACGACTAGATAACAAGGAAACACGTATAATACAAATGTTATGGGTTCGAATGTGGGACTTACAATGAGTCCTAAAGGCTTGTTTTCGAGTAGGTAAGCACCCATAGTACACCGATCACAATCGACCAACCAAAGCTTCAAAGATTATTCAATACCTAATACATAGCTTGTAAACCTTATTATGACTTGAATGAATACCCTAGGATTTATTTTGGGTTCGAATGGATTGAGAGGGTGTTTGTTTACGTGTCGTGGCCCGAACAAGAGAAAAGGAGTATATATGTTTATTGTTTGAGTGAGTGTGAGTTGTAAGAGTGTAAAATGTCAAGTGTGAGTGTGTATTTATAGACAAGATACTAGTTACATTTCCTAGTCACTCAAACTAACCAAACCGTGCCCTAATCTTGGCGGTTTTGTGGTTTTAGTTAGCCTCACATTGTATTTTGCTAAACCACCTAAGTACATGTTTTAATTACTCAATATTTGTACAAGGTTACCTAAGATTTGGAAATCTTATGGTTTGTGTATGTGCATTGTATGTAGCCGGGTATCCAAGGGAAAAAGGGAGAGCAAAATGGTTATTAACCATTGTGTAATGAGCTAACTAGGAACACTTAGTACTAACATTATTAAAGGGATTTTGTACAAGTCTTAGCAAGATCCTTAAGGATTTTTAGTGGATTTAGTGCCTAATATTCGGCCATAGTAAGTTATGTACATAAAATTTACTTAATTTTTGTGTTAAGGTTTTAAAAGTGGATTGGTTTGAGTCTAGGTATTTTTGAGGTGTGTCCAAATGTATTTTATTGCAAAACGTAAACACTTTACTTGACCAATAGAAATAAAATACGCAAAGTTAATAATTATCTTCTCAATAATTATATATTACTTGGTCAATGTAAACCTTTATTTATTAGATGAATGTTTACATTAAATGATTACTTCTAGTCTACGCGATCTAGCTTAAAAGTTAAATTAAAAGTAAACACGTATTTGACCAAAATAAATAGTGACGAATAACAAGAATCATGAAATGACCTGAAATTAAGAAATGTTACACTCTCCACCCGTTAAAAGAGCTTTGTCCTCAAAGCTTAAGACCTTGTAGTGGATGACAAATCCCGGTTTGTGAAAAGCTGTGGGTATTTTTGTTTGAACGAATCTTCACATTCCCAGGTAAACTCAGGACCTCTCCTAGAGTTCCATCGAACCTTACCAAATGGTATTCCCGGCTTCGTTCAATTGTTTTGATCTCCTGTTCATGTTTCAATGGCTCCTCCACAAACTAGAGTTATTCGTCAACGTGAATTCTTCTAACGGCATGACTAATGGTTCGTCAGCGTAACATTTCTTCAGATTAGACACATGGAAAGTATGATGGACTCTGCTTAACTCTTGGGGAAGTTCCAACTTGTTGGCAACTTTCCTCACTTTGGCTAACACCCTGAAAGGTCCGACGTATCTTGGATTCAGCTTGCCCCACTTACCGTATCTACAACCCCTTTCCACGGTGAGACCTTGAGCATAACCCTATCCCCAACTTTGAACTCCATCGGCTTTTGTTTCTGATCAGCTAGGCTTTTTGTCGATCCTGAGCAGCTTGCATCCTTTGCTTGATCAGGATGATCTTTTCCGTTGTTTCTTAGATTAATTCTTGACCAGTCAGTTGGGCTTCTCCAACTTCGGTCCAGCACACCGGTGATCGACATTTTTGACCATACAGTGCCTCATAAGGTGCGGCCTTTATGCTAGCGTGATAACTGTTGTTATATGAAAAAACTCGGTAGTGGCAAATTGATTAAAACCCATCTTGTCCAAAATCGATTAGCAAGACATAAGGGCATGTCCTTGAGAGTTTGGATAGGTCTTCTCACTCTAGCCATCGGTTTTGGTGGAGATGCCGTGTGACCCTCCTCCTCACTCCCTACGCCTCCTGTCCCATAGCTCTTTGGAAATGACTTCCTCTAGATCTACTTAGTTGTGAATTCCCATCACGCATCACAGATGATAGGACTACAGGTATTCTGTGTCTTGCTACTATCATATTCAGGTACACCTTGCCAACGTGGTCTAATGGATCATTCTCCCTTATTGGCAAGAAAGTGAGGCGATTTTGTAAAGTCGATCCAAATCACCCAGCTGGTGTCAAAAACCTTGTGAACGGACTTAGGAAGCTCGGTGGTAAAATCCATCATGATTATTTATCCCACTTCCACTCGGGTATTGCTGGTTTGTACTTACAATAACCAATGGCCTTGGTGTTCAGCCTTGAACCCTCGCATTATGTTCAAGCACTTGCTACATAGGTGGCCAAATGCAGCTTCATGTTTTGGCTCCAATATAGCTTCTTCATGTCTTGGTACATCTTTTCGGAACCGAGATGGATAGAATACTTTGACTTGTGGGATTCATGCATAATTACGAATATTAAGTCGCCATAGCAAGGTAACCAACTCCTGCCATTTAAGTATAAAGTTCCATTGATGCGTGGTTCCAATTTCTCCTTGGGTATATCCTTTCTGATCATACCGCCTACATCTTCATTCTTAAGATTCTCTGGTTTTAGGGCCTCGATCTGAGCTTCTAGTATTGTTTGGGAAGATCCAAGCCAATAGTCATAACCAAGGCTCGAACCCGCAATGGCTCAATCCGTTCCTTATGGCTCAATGCATCGGCCACTACGTTTGCCTTCCCCGGGTGATAACGAATGTCACAATCATAATCACTCAGCAATTCTAGCCAACGGCGTTGCCTCATGTTAAGCTCCTTTTGATCGAGAATGTGTTGTAGACTTTTATGGTCGGTGAACACGGTGCATTTGGTTCCGTACAGATAATGTCTCCATATCTTTAGAGCAAACACTACCGATCCAAGTTCTAAATCATGAGTGGTGTAGTTCTTCTCGTGAACTTTTAGTTGTCGAGAAGCATAGGCAATCACCTTCTCTCTCTACATCAATACAACACCTAAACCTTTGTGTGACGCATCACAATAGACCACAAAGTCTTCGCTTCCTTCAGGTAAAGCCAGAATTGGCGCACTGCACAACTTCTGCTTTACTGGAAATGCGTTCTCTACCTTTTCACCCCAGTCAAACTTGATTCCTTTCTGTGTAAGCTTTGTCATTGATTTAGCAATCTTCAAAAATCCTTCGATGAACCTTCGATAGTAACCAGCAAGACCTAAAAATTGGCGGATCTCCATCGGTGTCTTAGGAGTCGCCCAATCTTTGATAGATTCTATCTTGGCTGGATCCACGTATATGCCTCTGCTATCAATGACATGCCCGAGAAATTGTACTTAATAACATACTTCGAAATCCAAAAGTACATTGAAACTTGGCAATACACACTTTCCTTCTTAAGCTATCAAAATGGCCTTAAGGTGCCTTTGAAGTTTAATGGTTGACATTTGAGAAAGTCAGTGTAAGTACATTCACGGGCAGTTCGTTCTGTCCTTCTAACACCCGTTCCCGAATTATGGCTGTCATCGCCATTCGTACTTTTGTTAGCATCACGTGCTACCAAAGCGACAGTAACGCCTTGGTCAATCATTGCCTAAAGCTGGGCATTAGTGACAGATGTGGTGTTGGTTGTTTCTGGGGCTGTGTTTGACCTTGTGGTTCTTTTTGGTGCCATTCTCTTCAAATACAAGAAAAATTAATACCCGTTAGATTTTATAAAATCATAACCATGACATGACATATACACACTAAATAAAGTAAGATCACACCACACAGTGAAATACACAACTGAATTGAAATTAACAATGGTGTAACTAAATCGACATTCATTCATAATAAATTCGATTACAGACATGACATAATACCACCATTCCATATATAACATCTAGAAGACATACATGATTTGTTCAGATACAAAATGATCACAACGATTAGGTTACAAGATAAAATAATATATACAACCTAAATCCATACTAGCTGGGAATTACCCGTAATACTTAGTAGGCTGTACAAAATAACTAGCCATAACAAGATCTACGAACTGCTACCAGCCTCCTTTGGTGCATCTGGCTGCGCAGGACCTTTGGCAGGTCCCTGCTGTCTCTCAAACTCTGTCATCTGGGTCTGAAGTCTCTTCAGCAGCTTTAGTGCCTCAATGAACTGTACCTGTCTCTTACGGTCCGCTGCCAGCATCTCTATAATCGTCGCCTGTCTCCTGCAGTTTGCTGCCTGCAACTCTGTAATCACTGCCTGAAGTGCTACCACCTGAGTACGTAATGACATAACCTCTGCACGCACAAGGTCACTCACATCCATGGATCATCCCCAAGCCTCTCGAGACATCCTCGCCTCAGCCTCTATGAGCCTAGCAGTACGAGCATGTGCACGCCTATCCCTATACAGCATGTTGAGCCGACCAGCCATCAGCTGTCACTCAGACTACTCATCATCCAGTCTCACATATATCTCGTCGGTGTCTTGCCTAACCCTAGTGGTAAACTCTGTCATCTGTCGAACCAACTCTGTGTCATCAGTCGCTGGTGCCCCTGCCATGTCTACCAGCATCTCATCCCAAGTGTCGGTGATCTCATAACCGACATCTCTCTTTAGATCCCGCATAATCTCCTTGTCCATGGTAGCAACAAAATCATAGTCCGCCCTAAAACCTCCAGGAGGTCTAGCCGTGGGGGCAGACGAGTTATCTCCTACCTCATATCTCAGACCAAGAGTGATACCTAACCTCTTTCGAGGCGGTAAGGTAACCTCGGGTCTATCTGCTCTACGGTCAGTAAAGAGTAGATGCAAAGGTGGTGATGAAGTAGGTAGCGGTATGGGTAAAAGTGGTGGTGTCCCCGATGGTGGGGCATCTGATCTGGTGTGGGAGAGTATGATGGGTGGTGGAGAATGGGAAGTAGATGGGGCCTCAGCTCTCAGTCGGATCATGGCAGCTCGATAGCTCAACAGACGAATAGGACTAGCAAGTGGTGATGGAGATATCATAGGTACTGGCGATAATACTGGTAGTAGTGGTGAGGGAATTTGAGGTAGTGGTGATGACCATGGGGAAAATGGTGATGGTAGTGGAGTAGGTATAACAAGGAGTCTGGCAACCTCTGTATCAGACCAAAATGGTGTAGGTGACTCATCTCGGATCGATATCCTAGCAGTAACCCGGTATGCAGGATGTAGTGGTGTGGCTGCAGACTTGTCGGTCTCAAACGGCTCAGTCTCCTCAGCAGATGAGGCCTGATCAACACCTGGTAAAGCAACAGCTGTAGAGTCGACAGGAGCTGGGTGCTCCTCCTCCTCCTCACCCCCTTTAATATCAACATCACCATCCTCGTCATCATCAGATGAATCATCCTCATCATCACCATCATCTCCTCCGTCGGCAGGATCCTCCTCAGGGTCCTCATCCTCATCCTCCCCTGGATCCTCCTCAGGATCTAACTCAGGAACATAGCCTGGTGAATCAACAGTAGGTGAGACAGCAGCAGGTAGTGGTTGCTCCTCAGCTGGAAGTATCTCATCCTCTGGTGGCATGAACTCCGGGTATACAGGCTCTATAACAAACTCTGGTGAAGGTGAGTACTCAGGACCCGACACATAACCAGGAGATGGCGGGGACTGAAAAGTAGCTACCACATAGGCATATGGGTCCTCTGGCATCACGGGTGGTCCATCGACTCTCGATGATCCGATATCTGGCAAATCCGCAAATGGGCTGGACACAACAGTGTATGTAACTGTGGAATCCTTAGAATCCGACATGACTGTATCTGAAAATTAAAAAATAACTTATATTAGTATTTAATATAAGACTCTTATAGTAATATACATTTATACCATAACATGTATATCAATCCTAAGCGCATATAGTCTTAACCAACTAATGCAACAAGTAGTGTATGTATATATGTCCCGTGAAAATCCCTTTGTATGAATGCAATGTTTGAAAATGGTTATAGTCTAGCAAAAACATTTGACCTGGTTCTCTATAACCTTGGCTCTTGATACCAATCTATAACAACCCCAAATTGGGTCGCAGCGGAATATGGGTTGGGGGTGCTACTTCATAGATCAATAACACAAGATATATATATGAACGACCATTAAAAGCTGTTTAAAACTGATACATTGGATTTAGCAAAGTGTTGTTACAAAAACCCAAAGCTTTACATGTTCATTGTTCAAAATACAAGATTTAAGTTCATAACAATTATCCCAAAATGCAATGCAACAAAATCTTCATGCATATGACATCCAAAATATAAGACCACCAATGTATCCCTTGCACCTCGTGCTTATTGATCTCCTGAAAAACATTGCTTAAAACATCAACATATTGTTGAGTGAATTCATAGGTTTATAAAATGTATAATGTAGGACCGCAAGATTTCCCCATGATAATGCAACAGATGCAAACATCATAAAATGTAATTACGTTTCCCTAAGCTCATGACACTGAAGCTCAACATGTATGAAATGCAATATAAATTGCCAACATTGCCCGTGATGATGTTCTAACCCGCAACATCCTATGTCCGACATGGTATACATTCGTTTGTCCAGTGATAGCTAATCACCCGAACGGGGATGTCAATCCCAATAGATCTATTCATATCATTCGCGCTCACAATCCTAGTAATTGACAGTTCATGATAATGGGCTCAGATGGGTTATCGCTACTTAGGCAAACACGTAATCGTAAATGTGAAATGTCCACTTGCGTCCAATTGTAAAACATGCATATGTTTCTCACCCCAAAACTTGTAAATCATTAAAATGTAAAACGTGGGGCTATGAACTCACCTTGAGTAATGAATATCAGATTATATCACAGAAAATGCGTCAGATAAACGCCGAATGCAACCTAATTAATTATAGGTCGTATAAGTTCTAAGCACTTTGAATAACTACTACCATATATAATTCTATATAGCTACATCACCATCTAATCGTGTTTGTGAAATCATATTTATAAAGTTAAAACGTTTATAAATATCTCAATAGTAAAAACGACGCAATTTCTTCGTTTTAAGCCCGTTTCTTACGTTTCTTATGTCCACGCTTTCGTATTAAGACGAGTTATCAAAATATTACCTTTTCATATTTTTGACCTACTGGTGAACAGTACGTTTTACTGTTCATGAGAGTTTATAAATTTATTTTTATAGATTTAGTTATCGTAAAACCCGTAAATGTCGTATTTTATTCGTTATAGCTCCGTTTTTAGCGATTCTTTCAAGCACGTCTTTGTTATTAAAACTTCTATCATATTAATGGTGTTTTCAAAATGTTCATGTCTAATATGAACAGTAAATTTTATAAAAATAATTTTATAAAAGTATTTTTAAACATTAAAGTATATAAACTCACGTAATTCATAACTCCTTCGTTATTGATCAAAAAATTACGATTCTTATAGTTTTGGAATCCTAAAAATATGTGTGATCTGAGTAAAATAATAAACTTTATATATCAGAAGTATTTTATAACTTGTTTTTATAAAATTTCTTTTATAACGCGGTTAATTAACGTATAACTCGTAAACTACGTATCTTCCTCGTTATTAATCCGTTTTTCGAGTTTCTTACCTTTTTGGAATCGTCATGAGACATACTATTTTATAAAGATGTTAAACCCACTATTTGGAAATCGAATTAGAACAACCCTTTTTTTAACTTTTATATAATTAATTATATACACTTGTTTTATATACTTTTCAACTTAATAAAATACCACAATTCCTCCACAAGCCTTTAAACCATATGTTTTACATATTATTATGTCCATTAGTTCATATTTTGTCTAAGTGTCCAAGTTAACAAGTCCTTAACAACACTTTCAAATCATAAACTTTCTTAAGTAACTTTTACTTACTAGTTTATACATACATTTTTATACGTAACCCACAAGTGTACAATCTTTATGCTTCCATTATAACAAGATAATAACTACCATATACCATATGTAAAAGTGCACAAAATCATAATCACAAGTAAAAATCTATTTTACATGTTTAAAAGTATCCTAAATGGTGATTTTGCTACATAGAACATATATACGCATAAAATCATAATTATGAAATGATTAAGGTTTTAGATAACCTTAGGTGAAATGTGTGATGAATGGAAAACAAATCACACCCTTGTGATTTAAACCTTTGCTTTGAAAATAAAGGGTGAAAACCCTCATTTTTCCAAGAAAACCCTAGCTTCCTTTCCTTGCTTTAATCCTCGTAAAGGCTTAAGCAAGCCTTTAAACTTCTTTGGTATAGCTTAGATATAGTGTAGGTATGTTTGTAAATGTGTTATATAAAAATTATATGGATGAAGTATGATAATAGGGGTGAGCCGTGGGCTTATTGAATAAAAAGGGTGAGATGAGTTGGTTTTTGGTAAAGGAAATGGAGTGTATGTTTTTATCTCTTGTAGTTGCAAGACTTATATGTAGTAAAGAGCTAGTAAAATTATATAACTAAGACCAATAAGACCAAGGAAACTAGCAAGAGGGGGGCGGCAATATTGAGTGAAATAAGGGTGACTAGTTGGTCAAGATCACTATACATGCTATAAGTCTTTACTAACCCTTAATGTACATATGCTAGTAATTAAATATTTGTGTTCTTGTGTCTCCTAAGATGTGAATTGGTTCAAGGATTTAAGGAAGGTGTTGGCTAGATATTATCTTGCATGAATGAAAGTATACTTGCACTTTTGTTGAAAGTATAAGTTGTAATGTTTATTTATAAATGTATAACTTGAAAATTGTAAGACTTGGCTTATTTCCTTTTAGATGGGACGACTCCAATGAGTATCATGGGTAAAGTTTATAAAACTTTGATCATTGGAAATAATAATGAGTATTCGTTGAAGCGTAGATAAATTTTGGTGATTCCGGGATTGCCTAAACGTATTTTATCGCGAAACGTAAACACTTTACGTAACCAATAAAAATAAAATGAACAAAGTTAATAATTATCCTCAAAATAATTACTTAACACTTGCTTGATGTAAACGTTTAATTGTTTGATGCCCGTTTACATTGAACGATAATTTTTAGCTTACGCGATTTAACTTAACGATTACGATTTAAAAGCAAACGCGTACAAGACTAAAAATACATAGTGTGTTTATTGACGTCGTAAATGACCCTAAAACACAGGGTGTTATAGTCTTTCCTCGTTAAGTGAGCTTTGTCCTCAAGGCTTAAGACGCGACACTTGCCGACGGCGCGGTCTTTGTGAAGAGGTGTGGATATTTCTTCCGAAATTGGTCTTCACGTTCCCATGTAAACTCAGGACCTCTCCTGGAGTTCCATCGAACCTTGATTATTGGAATGCGGCTTTTCTTTAACCTTTTAACTTCACGGTCCATAATTTCTACCGGCTCTTCGATAAATTAAAGCTTGTCATCAAAGTGAAGTCCATCCAATGGAACGGCTAATGGTTCGTCGGCATAGCACTTTTTCAAGTTAGATACATGAAACGTATTGTGAACCCTGATTCGATCTTCAGGAAGCTCAAGCTTGTATGCAACGGATCCAACCTTTTCCAACACCTTGAATGGTCCAACGTACCTAGGGTTCAACTTCCCCCGTTTTCCAAAAACGTACGACCCCTTTCCAAGGCGAAACTTTAAGCATAACTTTATCCCCAACTTGGAAGTCCATCGGCTTACGCTTTAGATCGGCGTAACTCTTTTGCCTATTACAGGCGGCTTGCATCCTTTGCTTGATCTGGATGATCTTCTCTGTTGTTTCTTGAACTATTTCCGGACTAGTAAGTTTCACTTGTCCAACCTCAGCCCAGCACATAGGTGAACGATACTTTTGACCATAAAGTGCTTCAAATAGTGCAGCCTTGATGCTAGAGTGATAGCTATTGTTATATGAAAACTCGACTAATGGCAAATGTTTAACCCAATCCTTTCCAAAGTCGATCGCACAAGCAAGCAGCATATCCTCGAGAGTTTGAATAGTCCTCTCACTTTGTCCGTCTGTCTGCGGATGATATGCAGTACTCATGTCCAGGTTAGTACCCAAAGCTTTCTGAAGTGACCTCCAGAAATTTGATGCCAATCTAGGGTCACAATCGCAGATAATTAAGACAGGGATTCCATGCCTCGTGACCACTTCATTTAGGTACATTCTTGCCAGTTTCTCTAGAGGATCAGTTTCCCTCATGGGTACAAAGATTGCGGACTTAGTGAGTCGGTCGACAATTACCTAAATGGTGTCGTATCCTTGTGACGACTTAGGAAGCTTCGTGACAAAATCCATAGTGATATTATCCCACTTCCATTGAGGTATATCGGGTTGTACCAACAATCCTGATGGCCTTTGATGTTCTGCCTTAACATTGGCACACGTCAGACATTTACTAACATAGGTGGTGATGTCAGCTTTCATATTGGGCCACCAATATAGCTTCTTTATGTCTTGATACATCTTGTCAGAACCCGGATGGATAGAATATTTTGACTTGTAGGACTCGTGCATGATCACAGTCCTCAAGTCACCATAACATGGTAACCAAATCCTGCCATTGAAGCATAGAGTTCCATCCGCACGAGGTTCCAACTTTTCCGTTCTAAATTTCTTTGGATCCTTAAAATTTTGTACTAAAGTTCTATCAATATTGCGAACATGACGAAGAAGAGGAAACTGACGATGATAATGACCCCGATGTAATTGACAATGTTCTTGAAATCTTTAAAATCGATGATGGCTTGTTCAACTTTGATTCTCCCTTGTGCATAGCCTTTGAAGAATTCAACCACCTCCTCAAAATTGACCCTGATCTTTTCACTTACGATATCTAAGGGTTCAAAAGGTACGAAGAATACGCGCAAGAGTTGAATAATAAAACACAAGGTAACGAAGAACCATGGTCAGATAACGGGGTACCATATCAGCTATGTGATCATCTATGCGAACCATATCGATTTAAAAACAGAAACACTAAATGGCCCACATGTTGCTCGGATATTGATGGATTCTGTAATGGTGGGGAACTACCCGGAATGGTTCAAATCGGAAGCATGAGCTACTTCCAAGATCACAAGTGGTACGACAAACTTATGGATAGAAAACTAAAGGATGAACCTATTTACCCGGACGGAAGACTTCGGGCGAGGGCCATATGCAAATATGAAAACTAATTAGACTCATGATCCTTATCTCGGTACCAACCAAATATTTGGTGCAAGCAACGTCGGTATTGCTCGAGAAAATCAAGGATATGATGAACAAATGGTAATGAACCCTGAACAATTATCTTCAAGATCAGATTCGAGATGATGAAATACTCATTCAGTGATAACAAAGAATATATTACAATCAAGGAGTCCGATCACCTCAACCATTCAAAGAAAGGCCTCGACGCTTATCGAGAACTATTACGACTTACTAATGAAGGATGGGTTTTGACGACACCAGATGAATGAGCCAAGAAACAAAGGAAAAGGTCGAACTTAAAGACCGGCTGAAACAAAAGTGCTCCCCGGGAGACAACCCGGTTATGTTTTTAATTGTTTGTCCGCTTAGATTGTTGAAATTTTAATTTTAATATTGAGTCCTGTCTGCCCAGACATACATACTGCTTAATCGAACCCCTCTGGAACGGCGACATGTCTGACAATATCATTTTTTAATTTCAGTTATTTAAATTCGCGAGTATTTAATTGTTTTCACAGAGATACTACGGCGTATCCTAGGTATTGGGTATACGGCGTATTGTAACCTGTACAGTTGTGTGTTTAATGTTTGCTTGTATTGTAGGTTAGCGAAAGCACGAATTGCACGAACGTCTTCTAACTTTTTTGCAGGACCTTGCTGTAAATGAAACCGACTTTAATGTATAGTCTGAAAATACCTCATGTTGACCTCTCTTGGGAATTTTGAAGCCCTCGTCAACACTCTTCTTGCTCAAACACTCAAAATGGTACTATCTGGAGCAAACATCAGGGAATTTTTCCTTAAAGTGCCTTGAATTGATTATAGACACCAACCAAACCGTACCAGTCTCTCAGGCTGAAAACCCTCCTTTTCCCGTTAGAATTAGGATTTAGACTGCCATAGGTTTAACATAGGTTTAGAATAGAATAAAATTAACATAGATTAGATAAAAAAAATTTAGCATAACTTTTTGTGAAAAATCACTAGTTACATTACCTAGCGCACTATAACCCTTAATGTCTATTTGTGAGAATTAAGCCTATCCGTTTCCAATTGCTTACTAAAATTCCACAAAAATATGAGTGTGCCGGTGATGTAGTGGACTTTAGAACTTGGCCTGGTATATCACTCGAGACCTCAATGATGAGTACTATGGATTTAGATGGAGTAACATGCTTGACTGGTAAATTTCTAGGATTAAACCAAAAAGCCTACATGTCGTAATATTAACTAACTACACTGGTTAGTTAACCCCCGTGTAACCCTTTTGCTTACTCTCATTTTTAGAGTAAAGATACCCCTAGAACAACCTGCTGAGCCATTCCTTTCTTTTTCCTACACCAATAAAAAATTGTTTCGTTTCACCTTTACACCTTAGCCTACCGTGTAGATTAAAGCCTATTTGATCAAATGTTGTTAGTCGCTTTCGTGTAAAGTTTTGTAGTTCCTGCGTCAAAGTGAAAATTTCTCTATCTATGTAATGGTCGGGAAAATTGCACAATGCAATGGGAATGTTTGTAGCTCGTGTGTTTTTGCTACTTTCACAATTATGTATTATGTCCGAAAGAAGAAAAGTTCAAGAGAAAATTAGCCGGACAAATGATGATTATGAAGACGGTGAAATTACGCCGAGATTTATGATGTATTGTTGAAAAAAAATATGAATGATGAAAAAGATAGTCGGTTCATAGAGCTTACACCGATGAAATTATTTGAAAGGATCGATTATTCGTTGATACGCACAAAAATCAACGATGTAAAGTATTGTAAAAAGTGGCCGATATCACCACTTATTTTGTAAAAGTATGTAAAGTTCGGGATGTAAGGGAAGTTGACCGTTATGGGAACGCCAACTTAGGTTGTCATTGTCATCTATGATCGAGACGTTTGTTTATAAGTTCGAGTCTTTGTCATGGAACGGTCGGGGAAAGTTACTAGCAACCGCACCTTATTTGTTGGCTTTAATCTATTTGTTTGTTTATTTTATTTAACAACAATTTTACTTCCCTTTCCTGATAACTAACCTTAGGATCTACTCGAATGAGGATGTGTACGAGCATGGATGTCTATTCCGTCGATACGGCCATGTATTCATGTCTCAGCTGCCTTGTTTGACGACGACCTCTGGTGAAAGTCAGAAGCTCCACACCCTATATCATTCTTCATCTTAATAAGAATGATTAAAAACCCGAGCCTTCTAATAAATACCCAATTTACCTTTTGACTTGTTACTCCTTAGCTTTAGAGGTGGAGATGTGTATCCTTGCCAAGCCTATGATACGAAGCTAATCACGACTGAGCAAATGAGCGTACCACTAAAATGATACACCCTAGATTAGTTGAGTGATCTGAGTGATTTCATTTCCATATTTCGTGAGGAGCTTGGTTTTGTACAGGTGATCTGAACATGAAAGAAATGCTTAACGGAAAAATCCTTAACCTCGGTTGGGATACATTTTCAAAATCTTTCTAAAGTCTACTTGAGGACAAGTAGGATTCAAGTGGGGGGATATTTGATATCATCAAATAACGTCATACTTTACTATCATTTATCCCACGTATTTTACCCACTTTTATATAATTATTGCAAGATATTGGTACTTAATTGCTTAAAGTTTATTATTGCAGTAATTATGGAGTCACTTGTGAAGAAGAAGCAAAAAGGCGCAATTCTAGAGCTTAAACGAAGACATTTGAAGAATACTATTTTCTGCACCTATACGCCGTATCCAGCAATGAAGATACGGCGTATCAGCGCCAGCTCAGCACAAGAAACGCGTAATGATCAATTCCCGATCCGGCGTATCCACTACAACCAATACGCCGTATGCACAGCTGTTCATCAGTCAAAGATACGCATTTAATATGATTGATGGTAATTATCTTAATTGATTTGATCTTATCGCGGACTCCAAGGAAATTAACCCCTATACGCCGTATCCACTTATCCCCATACGGCGTATCCAGGCGTATTTTAGACACTATAAATACAAGACTCAAAAACGAGTTTTAGTGTGCAATATCACATTCTCTGTATAATATATAACTAAAGTCGAATTTCTCAAGCCAAGAAGAGCAGCCAAGGTCGAGCACTACTCCTAATTCCATAGAAGACATCGTGTAATTCTTACTTTCTTAATCATTCGATTTTTAATTGTTTGATCACGTTTGTAATAATGACAATGATTGTGGGCTAATACCCTCGGGTATTAGCCATGTTAATGAAGATTATAATGTTTGGTTTGTTTTAATCCGGCTTTGCTTAATTTATCGTTGTTGTTTAATTATGTTTATCGCCTTATACTTGTTTATGTGCTTGTACATGTGACCTATCATTCAACTGGGTCTAGGGAGACCTAACCAGTAACCTAGATGCCTGGATGGCTCTCCATGTTGTGTTATATATGCTCGGACCAATAGGATCACAAATGACACCTTATCATTACTCTTTGATTATGAGCTTAGTTGATCGGCAGGTGACCCGATAATTGTTCAACCAGTATTGTTCATTTATTAATTGGTATTGATTTTGGTGGTGGACTACCGGTGTATAAAACAACATCAAGCAATAAGTGGGTAAAGTCCCGATGGGCTAGGGTATTAACAGGATCACCACTGATTTAATTCTCTGTGGTAGATTATAATTAAACTATAGGATGCTTTATGCGGATACGTTAATCGTGACAGGATTGTTCGTGTCTAGGTCTTAGGAAGAAGCACCGCCTAAGTCTTAAGAATGATATGCCGCCTCGAGATAAGCAACCATTGCACTAACTAATCAAACCAACATTTAATCAGATTTAACATGGTTAATATAGTTTTTTATTATTTGGCTCGTTCCGCTCTTTTGTCTTGTGTTTATTTACTTTAGTGTGTATTGTGCTTAGAATTGATATTTGTCGCCATAAACCTGTGCTAGTATCTCAAGCTAAAAACCCCCTTTTACCTCTAGTAAATATTTATAGCATAGGTTTAACCAGTAATTAGACTAATCTAGATAGAATAAAATATTGATAGAATAATAGGTTAACTCTCATTCTTAGTGTTCGACACCCTACTTACCGCGAAGCTACATTTTGACCGGGTACTCTGCCCGTTAAAGTGTTGTCTTTAGGTTAGTTGGGTATATATAAATGTAAAACTTGATAATCATAAATAACACCTATACAACAACACATCAGTCACGTTAAGTGATTCTTCAACTTTCCTAGTGTGTTTGTTTAGGATGATGTAGACTTTACTATTTTGAGAGTAACCTAAAAATAAACCTTCGTATGACTTTGGGTCAAACTTTGTAAGGTAGTCTTTAGTGTTTAAAATGAAGCACTTGCTTCCAAACACTCTAAAGTAATCTAAAGTAGGTTTCCTACCTCTTAAAAGTTCGTAAGGTGTTTTCCTAAGATGGCTCTAATTAGTATTCGGTTGAGAATGTATGTTGAAGTGTCTACTACGTTACACCAAAACTTTTGTGGTAACGATTGCTCATTCAACATAGTCCTACTCATTTCTTGAAGTGTCCTAATTTTCATTTCAACCCGCCCTTTGATTGAGGAGTGCGCGGAGCTGAGAAGTTATGTGTAATACCATTGGCATTACAAAACTTTCCAAATTGCACCACATTATCAAATTCCCTATCATGGTCGGTTCTTATTGACACTATTGTACATCCTAATTGGTTTTGAATTTTCTTACTAAATATTTCGAATTGATCGAAGGCTTTGGTTTTGTCCTTAAGGAATCTAGTCCAAGTATACCTAGAATAGTCATCTACTATGACTAAGGTGTAGCGGATTCCTTCATAACTCCGTACGACGGATGGACCGAAGAGATCCATATGAAGGAGTTCTAAGCATCTAGTCGTTAAGACTATATTCTTAGCCGTATGACTAGCATGAGCTTGCTTTCCAATTTTGCAAGTATCACAGAAGTGTTGATCAAACTTAAGCTTAGGTAAGTTTCTAACTAATTCCTTAGATGCTAACGATTGAATGAGACGCATATTTGCGTGACCTAATCTCCTATGCCACAACGTAGAGTTTTCATCAATCGTTGCTAGACAAATTTTGTCTTTAGGCTTATTTCCTAATTTCATCACATATAAGCCTTTCTTCCTAATACCTCTACCTATGACCTTACCATCCTTAGTAATTTCACTGTCATGTTCAGAGAAAGTTACTCTACACTTATTATCACATATTTGTCCTATACTTAACAAGTTAAATCTTAAGTTATCTACATGCTCTACATTATCTATTTTGAGAGAGTCATTTGAAATCGTACCTTTGCCAATGATGTTACCGCAAAGATTGCTACCAAAAATAACATTACCTCCATTGTATGCCTTGTAGCTTGAGAAGAGCTTTCGGTTACCCATCATGTGTTTGGAGCATCCGCTATCCTTTATCTACTCATTGGGTTCCAAGTCGACTCCAAGGCATATCTATTTATATAAGGCAACACCTCAAACATTTGGTCCCCAATATCTCATGGGTCCAAAGTTGTTAGTGCTAAACATCCTTTGCATTTGATGCAATTGATTAGGATGTGAAAATGGAAGACACATTTCCTATGGCATGTAACTTTGTCGTGGGAAGTTGTTCTAAGTTACAGGAAAATCACGAGGTTAATTTTGTCTATCAGTGTATCTTTTTGGTGCGTGTTTAGGACGATGATAATATTTATGACCTTTAGGTGGTGGAGTTTTTTTGATCTAAAATTTGGTTTTGAAAATCAATTCCGGTTTTGACAAGGCTTACAGAAATTGCTAACTCATTATCACTAGCAACGGGAACTCTACATTGTTTACTAGTTATGTGAGTTTTGGTCCTAGACCCAAATTAGATTTTTGAAAAGAAACTTTTCTCAGATCCAGGTGTGGTTCCTGGTGGCGGTCCCATATTTGCTTTGGGGGCCACCTAAACATTAAGGGGGCCGCCCATATTTATGGGACCTCCATCAGAGGCGCCTTTTTTCTGAGCTTTCACAAATTTTATTTCTTTAGTTCCGCTAGATGATGCTTCAAATGAATTAAACCCTAAACCTAACTTTCATCGAAGAGTTTTTTGATTATTAAATTTCATTTAAGAAGTGTGTGCACTTTTCAAACTTTGTTAGTTTAAGAGCCTCCTCTTTAAGTTTTTTCATTTTTAATTTTAAGCGTATGCCATTTTACACATTCGATATTAACTTTCTTGTTTTTCTCGAGTGTAGACACTTTTTCTTTTAGAATACTAATTTCCTTTTCTAAGCTATCTCTAGTGGCTTTTAGTCTTTTGTTTTTAGTGATTATCTTTAAACTCATTTTGCACAGTTTATCATATTCATTTTCTAATATTAAATAATCATTACGAGTTTTCATCACAAAAGTAAGAGGATCGAAACAAAACTCCACTTGATGCTTGAGCTACTAGACACGTTTTTTTATTGACTTTCTCATCATCTTCTTCACCACTATCACTCCAAGAACCTTCGACAAATGCTCTTTGGTTCTTGTCTTTCGGTGGTTTTGGACATTCTCCAATAAGATGATTCGGGTCACCGCATCTAAAGTATTTTCTATCACTTTTACATCTTAGTCATCACATCTTCTTTGGAAAATGTATTTTTTTCGTTCCGTGGTTGTCCATCACGAATCTACCTCTCTCTAAAAGAACTTCTTGAAGTCTCTACCGGCAAGGCGTATTTTCTTCATTTCACTCCTGAAAGTCGAACACCTCTACATTACAGATTCTTTCTTAGCATTTAAAGCAAGGATTTCCTTTCAACTTTCTGCTTTGACTATTTCGAATCTTTCTTGTTGATCAATTTCGGAACTTAGGTTCCCTGGATAAGTTCATCAAGAGATAGTGATGTTAAGTCTTTCGACTCTTCAATTGCCGTGACCTTTGCTCTCCATTTAGGATGTAGAGCCCTAAGAAATTTCCTAACATAGTTCTTGCTAGAATAACCTTCATCAAGAGCTTTTAGACTAGTAATAATAGTATTAAATCTAGCAAAAGCACTATCTATAGATTCGTCTTCGGAAATGACGAATTGTTCATATTGTTGAACCAAAAGGTCGATCTTATTATCTTTGACTTGACTATTACCTTGGTGGGTGATTAACAATGTTTTCCAAATTTCTTTAGTTGTATTACACATGAAAATTCTTTCATATTCTTTTCTAGGCAAAGCGTTATAAATAACCATTTTCGCTTTATTATTTTTCGCGAGTCTCTTTTTAAGATCATCGCTTTGTTTTTCAAAAGGGATAACCTCATCTAATTTGGTTTCCGGATTTTGTTGAATGGGTTGAAAATCACCGTTGGTAATAACATGTCAAAGATCTAGATCTTTTGATTTAACATATGTCTCGAATCTATTTTTCCAATAAATAAAACTATCACTTTCAAAGAGTGGTGGCTCAAAATCACCTTGTCTTGTGTACATATAGCATAATTATAATAAAAATATTCTTAAATACTTCCTTGAAACATAAAATTGTTAAAACTTTCATTAATACAAATAAATGATATTCTCTCCAATGTAAGGGACCATTGTGTATCGAAAGAAATCTTACCAAGATTTGTTGAATTGGTTTTCCAGACCGAATGAGGGATTAAGCCAGGGATTCACGTCTGTAATTCCTTGAATACATTGCCACTGTCTTTTGATTCGTGGATGTTTGATTTACAAAAAATTAAAACACTCATTTGTGGATTTTGTTCTTGCTTTGGTTTGAGTTCTAGCTTCAATCGATTTTGGGGGAAATTAGCTGAGATGGTTTTTGTTTGATGGTTTTTTTGTTTTCATTATGTGGAAACTAGAAGGGGTTGAATAGTTTACAGGTTTGTTTTTGTTTAAAAAAAACTTTGCTTTCAAAATACTTAGATTCGAGTAGTATGTTTAACCAACCAACAATATGAATCAATCAAGTAAATATCTAAACTAATGGAAAATAACAATCACAACAATATAAGGAGATGAGAGAAGGAACAATCAAACCAAGACACCAAGATTTATAGTGGTTCGGCTACGAAGCTCTTCTTCGCCCTACTCCACTCCCCGAGTATCCTACTTGAGATTTCACTATGTCAACAAGCTCCCTTCAGGCGGAGAAAACCGTTTACACGTCGCTTACGTTATTTTCCGACACTAAGTTAAATGTCGAGTCCTAATCTTAGCTAGAACCAATCTACCAATTCACAATCAATACACAATCACTAGATCTACACTATCGGATTTACACAATATCCGAATCACACAAATACACAAGATAATTACAATAGAGATTTGATACTTAGAAGAAAGGAGGAGAGATCACTAATCAACACTTCGTTTCTTGGCGAATACGAGTGTTCTTCTCTTGCACTTGAATGAGAGGGAAGAGATGAGAAGAAGAGATTAGATCACTTGAAACAAGATCAAGAGATGTTAGTGATCAAGATATTTAGTGAGAGAAAGAAGGTTTTTAGAGAGAGAAAGAAGTGTGAGAAAATTCGTGCAAAGAGGTCTGATTTTCTGCAAGGAATGGAGCAGTATTTATAGGCAGAAAAATCCAACGGTCACTGGCGGCGGTCTCCGGCATTTCCCGGTTTTTTTTTCCCCGGGACGTTCTCAAGATATATTTGGGGCGCCCAAGCCTATAAAGGGGGCCGCCAGGTAGACCACGCTCCCTTTTTTGATTTTCAAATTTTAAGTTTTTAATAAAACTTTTCTTTTAATTAGAAAATATTTTGTATAATTAATTTTGTGAAAATCTTTTGTAAAAATGTAATGGATAAGAGAAAAATATTTTCTTGATCACTAATCATGCTTAATGATTTGTTTGTTCATACCTTAAGTGATTACTAATCTTAGAAATAGAAATTTTTTGGGTAAAGGGAACCCACCCCGGTAAAATATATTAATCCCAAAAATGCCAATAAGTACAATGGAATGTGACTGATTGCCACATTAACCTCGAGTACAAACTCAAACAGCCACTAATCATATAGACATGCACTATGATTATACACAACTGATTCATTACCGAATAACACCTATCGGGAAAAACCACCTAATGATACATAAACAAATAAAAATAGACATTAGCGAAAGCATGTATCAGGAAGACTCCACTCTTGATCCAAATGAACACCACTCCTGAACTTCTTAAAACAACACGACACAAGCTTCAGCCGTATAGACGACTTAATACATTCAATAAGTTGCTGAATCGTCCTTTTGTTGTTCATAAATAATCTATTATTCCACTCCTTCCATATAAAATATGTCGAGGCTGCCAATACAAGCTTGGCTATAACACTGTTAGAGGACTTTTAATTACCAAAAGGGATAATAGAAGATATAATATATGAGTCTTGTTTCTAGGTCTCGTAGACCCTAAACCTGCCAAGTGCTTAAAGTGATTCCAAATCTGTTGTGAGAACGAACATTTAAAAAAGAGGTGGTCGTGCGAATCGGTTTATAAAGAAGCATAATAAAGGAAAAGGTAAGGACAAAGATGTGGAAGCTCCTCAGAGCTTATAAATTATATCTTGTGTCTTAAACCACTCGTTTAAACTCAATCAGCCATATGTAAGAGCTTGTCTCGAATGAATATTTGAATACCACACACAGCATATAATCATAGTCTTAATTGGTTTTCTAGACGAGAGACGACCATACCTGAGTCACCGAGAAAGGCTTATCAATGCCTTGAACTTTCTGCCAAACCAGACGATCAGGGGTGTTCTCTATGATATTCGGAACAGCTAACATAGAAAGATTTAGATATTTAACTCATAGATAAGAAGGCCCAATTTCCATGCCCCCATGTTGAATAAAATCACGAACCCTTAGTGAAAGAAGTCTAACATCAAGACCAGCACAAAATGACTATCCCGATGAAGAGACTGTCATTCGCCAGTAAGGATCACCCTCACTCCAATTATCAAACCAGCCAGAAGCTGTAGCACTCGTCACACTATTTGTAAACTTGGATGAATTCCGAATTTATAGCGGCCCAAAGTTCGTTAGAATATTATCGCCCATCCCATGATATGTTATTCCCCGTAACAGATAGTCCTAGAAATTCCTAACTCTTAACTTATAAGCATGGATCCATTTTACCCAAAGCAACTCCTTCATCGACAAAAGCTTCCAAATATGAGTCACCATAAGAACCTTGTTAAAAATATTCAAACGGCGTATACCCAGCCCACCTTCATCCTTAGGGAGACACACGACCTCCCAAGCGACCTTAGCTCTACCTTTACGTAACTCACATTGCACCAAGATACCTCACATGGTTGCCTCAATTTTCAAGACAAGACCAATGGATGGAAGAATAAAAACCGACGCCCAATAAATATGCATAGAACCAATGACTGATTTAATAAGTTGAAGCCGTCCAGCAGTCGATAACGATTTTTTTTCCAATCTTGAACACGAGATTGAACCCGCTCAATAAGCTCTTTACAATCTCTAAATATCAGCCTAGACGAGACCAAAGGCACACCAAGGTACTTAACCGGGAGCTGCCCTTCTTCAAAAGGAAGAACATTAAGAATCGATAGCTTGGTGTGATTAAGTACATTACAAAAATAAGCCATACTTTTAGGAAGACTCGAAGTCAACCCCGAGACATTCTTAAATTCCTCTAAAGCATCTTTAATCATAATAACAGAATTCACATCTCCATGAGCAAACAAGAAAAGATCATCCGCAAAACAAATATTGATCAATTCCAACTTCCCACAATATCTATGATATTTAAATACCATAGATTCACGCACCCGTCTTTGAAGCATAAGAGTAATAATCTCCATAACAAGAGTAAATAAGTAAGGAGATAGTGGATCACCTTGACGAAGCCCCCTTTTACCCTTAAAGAATCCATGAAGAGAGCCATTAATACTAATTGAAAAAAAGAAGTGTTGTAAACACATCATAATCCAACCCAATGTATACGAGCATGGATCCGCAAAGACAACAAGCACATCACCTTTAAGAATCCCTAATCAACGTACATAAGCCTCTGAATGTCAAACTTTAAATAGCACACCGAGACCGGCGCCACGATCTAAATGATAATTCATGTATTGAGCTCTTAGGTCAATAAGATATTATCCGCAATACTTCTACCCGGAACAAATGCCGATTGATTAGTGCTAACCAGAAGCTTCAAACTCTCCTTAATACGATTAGCAATAATTTTGCTAATGCATTTGAACAGAACATTATAGTAAGATATAGGACGATAATCCGTAACGCGAGAAGGCGAACGTATCTTAGGAATAATACCAATAATTGTATGATTCATCTCTTTAAATAATTTCCCGTTAATAAAGAATTCATTAACAGTAGCAAAGAAATCATCCGCAATAATCTCCCATGATTCTTTAAAGAATGCAGTCGTATAAACATCCGACCCCGGTGACTTATCATTCCCCATAGAGAAAAGAGCATCCTTGACCTCATGCCTACTAATGACACGGATCATATCACTCGCATGATCATCAATAAGTCTCGCGGAAAACAGATCCGTCATGTCAAATGGACTAGTAATACCAGGAAGCCCAAGGAATTGTTCGTAATGAGACACAAAAGCAACAACAACCTTTTCATTATCAACCATAGTCCCGTCAGCACATGTAACCACATCAATACGAGATCGACTTATTCTACTCTTAACAGCCTTATAAAAATAGGCTGAGTTGGAGTCTCCTTCTCAAAGCCAATCTATTTTGGCTTTTTGTTTAAGAAATCGCTCTTCCATAATTAAAGTGTCATTAAAAGCAATGACAGTAGTAGCTTCATTTTCTCGCAAAGCAACATTGAACGGGTCATCATCCAAACAAATTTGAGCCTATCCAAATCATCTCGCAACCTAGTAACGTTGGTATGCAAATTCCCTTTCTCATATAGCAATTTTCTAAGAGGTTTCTTCAAATATTTGAGACGTTGAACAACCTTATACATGATATATAAAAACCACTTAAACTTATTTAGGCTCCACATCCTGCTTGCACAATCCTTTTTAAACTTTCGTTGCCATATATCATCATTAAAGAATTTTAAAAAGGACGTGGGAATTTTGTTTAGCCAACGTAGGGCTGTTAAGGACAGTAAGGTGAATGATCAAAATTCTTGCATAAGTGTTGAGATAGCATATGCCACCCTCAAGACATCATCTAAAATCTACATTGGACCATTAATACGATCAATTTCTGAAAGTAGACATTTTTCCCTTTCTGTTTTTGGCTCCAAGTAAACTAAAGACCTGATCTTTGAACATCCATAACCTCTATATCCTCAACACATTCTTTAAACTCCCTCATCGATATATTAAACTATAAGAACTAGACGTAGAGTCCTCCAGGAACAATGTTGAGTTAAAATCTCCTAGAATGCACCAAGGCGATCTCGAATATACACACTATGATGACATAAGCTCTGCCATAACATTCTCCTTTGTGTGTACCTATTATGTGCGTAAACAAAAGAACAAAAAAGCTCCTTCCGTTCCCTTTTAAACCAAACCCGAGTATGAATGCACTGATCATTAAGATTAATAACCACGCCTGCAACACCTCATGTATGGTTCCAACCTAAATTAATTATAGTGCCCTTAGAACAAGAACTCCCATTAGCAGTCCAATCCTAATGCCGAAACACCATAGAACACAAACGCTGTAAATTAGAACTCGAAACATGTGATTCCAAAATGGCACAAATAGACAAATTATTCTCTGATATGACATGTCGAACTTCTGATTGTTTAGGGGAGAAATTCAGACCCCTAATATTCTAAGAAGCTATGTTAATCATGGGGAAACTGTGTCTCATGTTAGCCGGAGTGCTCGCTCCTGTTATAGTTGTATTATTTCTATTTGGCCCCTCAAGAATGAGCTCCTTAATCTCCTCACTGTCACTGTCATTAAGCACACTATCCACACCCTTATTATTCAATTCCAAGTCAGTCTCATCATCAGTAACTATGCCCAAAGAACTAAATGAGTTTTTCAATTGTACTTCATTAGTACTCATACCAGTCACACTATGGTTCTGAGCATTATCAGTCTTTTGATGTGAGTAAACTTATCAAATGCATCATACAATTTACACTCTCTTTCCTGCTTAGTCTGATGACTAATCTAATAACATACTTGATGAGAGGAAAAGAGGTTGTTTTAGAGAGAGAGAGTGGGTTGGATGAACACTTAGAGAGAGAAAGTAAACATAGAAATAAAATGCATACGTGTATGAAAAATGAACAACCAACCACCTCTCCAAGGCATGAAGAGGTGTATAAATACTTACATGTAGACATGGGCTTGGGACTTTATGGGTTTGTCCATGGGCTTTAGCTAACTAGCCTAGTAAGTTTCCAAAAATTAACTTAACGAGCTAACTACAATTATCTATGGAAGTGACCAACACTTTCGTATTCCTAACCCCCTAAGAGAGGTCACTCCATTTTACAAAAACTTAAACCTAGCATAATATGCTTTATCTTTAGTCTTGAGCTTGTAGTCTTTAACTTCAATCATTAACTTGTGTTTTGATGTAGTGATCATTGACTTTAGGCTTGAGCGTGTTCCTTTATCTTGACTTAAATGTGGAAATGTGATCTTGAACACCTTGAGATCATTAACCAAGCATAATCTCGATTCGTTATCTTGTAAACTTTTCTATCTTGTTAACTTGTGACTTCTGGACCGACATGCTCATACCTTTCTTGATATTTTATCTTGAAAAGCTTTAATATTGCATATTTCTTGAGGTTCTTTAACTATAACACTTCGTCACTTCGAGAAAGATGTTCGGTATCAAAGTGACAAAAACTTCTTGGAAATTCTTTGACTTTAATACTTCGTCACTTCGAGAAAGACGTACGGTATCAGAGTAGCGGAAGTCTTGAAACATGTACTTGAGCTTTCATGATGTCTTTATGTTTGTCGGTTGGGTATGAGCATGTAGATAAGAATCTTGTGAGTCAGCTGGAATCAGGTACCTTCACCTCCATCTTTAAGTATCATGCATTAAAACAGTTAGCAAAAAAGAGGGGGGGTTTATATGGCTTTGTCAT
>BQNB010016549.1:0-60689 GCA_026074375.1 Tanacetum coccineum | reverse complement strand
CAATATCACTGTGGATTTTGTCATGAAGCTTCCTAAGTCGTCACAAGGTTACGACACTATTTGGGTGATTGTTGACCGACTCACGAGGCATGGAATACCTCTCTCGATTATTTGTGATCATGAACCTAGGTTCACATCAAATTTCTGGAGGTCACTTCAGTATGCTTTAGGTACTAGTCTGGATATGAGTACTGCGTACCATCCACAAACAGACGGACAAAGCGAGAGGACTATTCAAACTCTCAAGGATATGTTGCCTGCTTATGCAATCGACTTTGGAAAGGGTTGGGTTAACCATTTGCCATTAGTCGAGTTCTCATATAACAATGAGGTTAGAGAAGTTCAACTCACTGATCCAGAAATAGTACAAGAAACAACTAAGAAGATCGTTCAAATCAAGCAGAGAATGCAAGCTGCACGCGATCGACAAAAGAGTTACGCGGATTTAAAGCGTAAACCGATGGACTTTCAAGTTGGGGATAAAGTTATGCTTAAAGTTTCGCCTTGGAAAGGGGTCGTACGTTTTGGCAAACGGGGGAAGTTGAACCCTAGGTATGTTGGACCATTCAAGGTATTAGAAAAGGTTGGAGAGGTTGCTTACAAGCTCGAGCTTCCGCAAGAGCTGAGCAGGGTACACAATACATTTCATGTATCCAACTTGAAAAAGTGCCATGCCGACGAACCATTAGCCGTTCCGTTGGATGGACTTCACTTTGATGACAAGCTTTAATTTGTCGAGGAGCCGGTAGAAATCATGGACCGTGAAGTTAAACGGTTGAAGCGAAGCCGCATTCCACTAGTCAAGGTTCGATGGAACTCCAGGAGAGGTCCTGAGTTCACATGGGAACGCGAGGATCAATTCCGGAAGAAATACCCACATCTGTTCACAAAGACCGCACCGTCGTCAAGTGCCGCGTCTTAAGCCTTGAGGACAAGGCTCACTTAACGGGGGAAGACTATAACACCCCGTGTTTTAGGGTCATTGACGTCGTCAATAAATTCACTAAGTACTTTTAGTATTGTACGCGTTTGCTTTTAAATCGTAATCGTTAAGTTAAATCGCGTAAGCTAAAAATTATCGTTCAATGTAAACGGGCATCAAACAATTAAATGTTTACATCAAGAAAGTGTTAAGTAATTATTTTGATGATAATTATTAACTTTGTTCATCTTATTTTTATTGGTTGCGTAAAGTGTTTACGTTTTGCGATAAAATACGTTTAGGCATACCCGGAACCACCAAAACTTTTCTACGCTTCAACAAATACCCACTTTTATACCCAATACCCAAAAGTTACTCAATATTATCACATATATGTTGATATTAACAAAGAAAATATCAAGACTTTTGCAACTTGCAAGTATACATCTTCATATTAAACTACAACTTGTAAATAACAAGTATACTTCAATTCTATCATTTTTATACAAGATAAATAACTAGTAAATATCTTACATGATTTCATGGGATCACCTACACAATAGGGAGCATAGAAACATAAAACCATAACCATGATCTTATACAAGTAAGGGCTAACATGACTTCTATCATGACTAGTGAATTATATCACTAGTCATTGGGTACATTATACTAGTCCTTGGGTACATATACTAGCCACTAGTAAAGATAAAACACACACATCTATTTCCTTTACCAAAAACAAAACTCATCTCTCTTGTTTCTCTTGTCTAAGCCACGGCACAAACCAAACTCACCTAAATAATTCATAAACTTTTATCTACCTTATTTACAAGTGATCCCACACTATATCTAAGCTATTCCAAGGAAGTTTAAAGGCTTGGTTAAGCCTTTAAAGGAGTTAAAGCAAGATTAGGGTTTTGTGGTTAATTAGGGTTTTCTAATTGTGGAAGCTAGGGTTTATTATCTAAACAAGGGTTTAGAAGTTGTTACTTTTCATCCTACTACACATCAAGGTTATCTAAAAACCCTACATCGTTTACTTTCATGATTTCATAGGTATATAATGTTTATATGGCTTCATCACCATTTAGGATACTTTTGAACATGTAAAATAAAACGAGTTTTACTTGTGCTCTCATTTTGTACACTTTTTAATTGTTATGTGATTGGTATATCATGATATAATGGGATTTATATGTATTGTAAAACATGTTGGGTTAAGGTGTAAAAAATATATGTATAAACTAGTAAGTAAAGTTACTTAAGGAAAGTTATTGATTTCATGTGATGTTAATGACTTGTTAATCGTGATATCATGGACTCATGTGGACATATAATGGACAAATGGACACTTTTTATATATATGAATAGTTATAATATGTATTGGATAACTTGTGGTTTTTTTTTTACGCGTTTAAAAGGTATATTAAAACATGTTATTAAACTAAGTATACATACATGAGTTCTATAAGGGGATTTTTGGTTCGTGTTTTATGAAGCCCTATCTTGTTTTTATAATTATAGTACACCTCATCGACGATTCCAAAAAAGGTCAAGAAAAACTTGAAAAACGGATAATAACTGAAAAAGTTACGTAGTTTATGAGTTTTACGATATAACGGTGTATAAAAAGAATTTTTTATCAAATAACTTGTTTATTTAAATTTACAAACAGAAGGTTTGGTATTTTTATTAAATCACACATATTTTTAGGATTCCAAAACAATAAGAAACGTAATTTTTCAATTTAAAAAACGAAGACAGTTATGATTACGCAAGTTTATTACTTAAAATGTATAAAAAACTTTTATAAAACTATTTTTATAAACTTACTGTTCTCATGACAGAAACATTTGTTTTTGTTACATCCTATAAATAATTAGATCTTTCAATTACTGAGATCAGTGCTAGAAAGGAATTACTAAAATGGATCTAAAGAAAAAAAAATACGGCGTTTACGATAATTAAAGTTTATTGTTGACGTTTTAAAGCAATGTTTTTCAGGAGGTCAATAAGCACGAGGTGCAAGGGATACATTGGTGGTTTTGATTTGGATATCATGCATTAAAGATTTTGTCGCATTACATTTTGTATATCTGTTATGGGCTAGAAATCTTTGTATTTTGAACAAGTGAACAAGTGAAGCTTCGGGCTTATGTAACAAATACTTTGTTAAATCCAATGTATCGGTTTTAAACGACTTTTTGGTCGTTCTATATATATCTTGTGTTATTGATCTATGAAGTAACACGCCCCGGACCCTTATTCCGATGCGACCCAATTTGGAGGTGTTACAGATTGGTATCAAGAGCCAAGGTTATAGAGAACCAGGTCAAATGTTTTTGCTGGACTATAACCATTTTCAAACATTGCATTCATACAAAGGGGTTTACACGGGACATACATATGTGCATACATTCATGCATACACTAGTTGTTGCATTAGTTGGTTGGACTAGATGCATTCTTGATTGATATACATGTTATGATATAAATGTATATTACTATAAGGGTCTTATATTAAATACTAATATAAGCTATTTTGGATTTTTAGATTCAGTCATGTCAGATTCAGATGAATCAGGGGTCACATACACGGAGATATCCAGTACATTTGAGGAGTTGTCAGATATAGGATCACCAGGAGTTGTACCATCACCAGACTACATACCGGGCCCCGAGGAGCCACAGTCACCACCTCCACTAGATTATGTTCCAGAGCCGATATACCCCGAGTATATGCCACAGGAGGATGAGGTGTTTCCGGCGGAGGAGCAGCCACTGCCTGCTGCTGCCTCACCCACTGCTCAGTCACCAGATTATGTTCCGGAGTCCGATCCTGAGGCGGACCCAGAGGAGGATGACGACGAGGACCCTGAGGAGGATCCTGTTGATTATCCTGCCGATGGAGGAGATGACGGCGATGACGAGGAGGGGTCATCAGAGGATGATGAGGATGATGATATGGACATCGAGGCCGATGATGATGAGGAGGAGGAGGAGCACCCAGCTCCTGCCGACTCTGTAGTTGTTGCTTTACCAGCTACACTCTAAGCAATTTGATGTAAAACGACATTCCTGACAACTTTTTAGTTTTGACGAGGACCCGAAAACCGTCAGGATAAGTGTACTGTTATGCCCTCGCAAGATTTAGAAACGTAGGGAAATAATTAAATATATTTACTTAACACTTTTTTTAAATAAATATTTAATAAATGTGGTCATCATTTATTGAAAAATGTTTGTTGATAACGCGAATATGCGGGTTAGAAATTTATTTTTATTTTTACTTTCGGACAAGACATAACCGGGTTTCAAAATAAATAACAGATATTTTTATAGATATTATAAAAATATTTATGAAATACTATCAAATGAATACTCATTTTTATTGGAAAAATGATTTGGAAAACAATGGCGCAAGGTTCGTGTTTTGAATCATCCGTTAAGTCGCCCAAACGAGTCCCGAACCATTATTTTATAAAATATACACACATGTTACACTTTAGGTCCCTGGGAAATATTTCTATAGTTTCCCTAGACAACTAGTATCTAGCCACTTTAATTTTAAACTTTTATAAAATATATATAAATATAAAATCTTTTAACATTTTTATTTCATGTTTTATAAATAAAAACACAAAACCACCTTTCTTACTCTCCCTCCCCAAACACATGCCGGCCACCACACGTCCGCCACAACATCGCCGCCGCCGGTAAACTTTCGGCGGACTTTTCCGGCCCACTCGATCAAAAATGGAATTACATCAACCGATCTACCGCATCCCCATAGGTCACTCTCCCACACGCGCTCATCCTACACCAACTCTGCCACCGCCTCCCTTCTCACTTGCAATCTTCATCATCGGTCCCCTGCTTCTTCATAGTCCCATCGTCAATACACCACCATCATCTTCTTTACTTTCGCACCCTCTTTCATCAACCCAACACCCCGTCTCACAATCCCCCTACACAACCGCATCTCACTCAAGCCACCTCATAAGGGTTGCGTGTGGTTTGATGTAAAATCTTCAGGGTGTGCGTTGGGGTGGATGTTCCACTGCCAAGTCAGTTTGTTCTTTGGTTATAACTCCAATTGTAGGGTGGTTTGGGTCGGGTTGGGTTTATTTCACAGATTGGGGTATGAGTTTGGTTGTCAAATACGCGGGTGCGTTTGGTTTTGCTCCTCGGCGGGGGCGGGGTTGGACGTTGGGGGTGACAAGTCTAGGGAGGGGTGCTCGGGGGGTGGTTTTGGGTTTTAATAGGGTTTTTTTTTGTGGGGGGGTTTGGTGTGGTCCGGTGGGCTGATTGGTGAGTTTGTTTTTGGGGATAGGAGGGGTTTGTGGTGTACTGGGTGAGATTGGGTGGGAGGTCAAAGCCCTCGACCTATAGTACTGGGGGTTGACTTAACCAAGTACACTACATAATTTGATTCCCACATGCGGGGGGCTTATGGTGGTTGGGTTGGGCTTTTTGTGTTGTGGTTCATTGTGTTTGTTGTCGGGTTGCAGGGTTGCGGTTTTGATTTTTTTGGTTTATTTGTTTTTAGTGGAGTGTGGTTTTGTGTGTTTCAAACAAAAGTGGAAGGTGCGGGGCTTGTGGTGTCTTGTGTGGAGGGTGTGGGGGGTAATATAGGTTACATTTTGTGTAGGGGGGGTGTGTTATAACAATCCACTCAAAAAACTCACTGGGGAGGGTTGGGGTAGTTTGGGCTTTTACTTCTTTTTATATTACCCCTCTTCTTTTTCTCACTCCTGGGTCTCTTTTGTGGCTTGCGTTTTTTGGTTTGGTTTTCTCTTGTTTGCTTTTGGTTGTCTGTTGGGTTTGTTGACTGGTTATCTGTGGTTTTTACTCCTTTAACATCAACCCTCCTTTGGTTGATATGGTTTCGGTTTCTGCACCACGATGGAGGTGCGTTCGGTCTAAGCAAAGCACCACGAGGGTGCGGTTGGTTGTGTTCTCACCACGTTAGGGTGCGTTTGGTGGTGGCAGCCACCTTCGTAGGGTGCATTTGGCTTAACAGCCACACTCCCCGGGGCGTTTGTTTCGGGTTTCACACGCTGGGGTGTCGTTTGGTTTTTGGGTTTTGCTGCAGGGGGTGGGGACTGTTTGTTTTGCTATTTATAACAGTCGTTAGAGTGCATTTGGCTGACGTGACAGCCGTTAGGGTGCGTTTGGTTTATACTTCACAAAAAGGGTTCGTTTGGTTTTATATATAAAGGGTGTGTTTGGTTTAGCGAAACGGCAAATAAATATATCAATAATGTTTTATAAATATTAAAACCGAATATTAACTATTTGGTTGGTTGTAATTTGTTAAATAATTATGGGGTATTTACTATTTGGTTTAATTTAGATATAATAGTATAAATTTAATATTTCAGAAACCACGCGGACATTTGAGTTATTGGAAACGCGAATACTTGCAAAATTATTGATTAAGGTTTTTATTTGATTACTTGAAATTGTTGCGTGTTGATATGATGGGAAAAAGAAAATGAAAAAAAAAAAAAAGAAAGTCGAAAAAAAGGAAAAGAATAAAAAGAAAACGGAAATAATAAAAAAAAAAAAAAAAAAATAAAAACTGAGGTGAAAGAAAAAAAAGAAAAGAACAGAAAAAGAAAAAAAAAAAAAAAAAAAGAAAAAAAAATGATAAAGGAGAAAGAAAAAAATTAAAAGAAAAGAAGAAGAAAAGGAAAGAAAAAAGGAAAAAACGTTGAGTTTGCGGTAACGAAAAACATTTAAACGAAAGTCAGGGCGGAAATGGTATATAAATTTCTATATTAATTAATGGTTTTACTAAGCTACTATTATTTTAGAAGCGATATAAAATTGGAGGACTAAGTTATATTTTAAAAGTATTATTAAAATTTTACATATTTAATAACGGAGCAAAGAACGAAAAACTATGCTTGTACATTGAGGACAACTATTTTAGACACTGACCTGTCGAGGAACGAAAAACAACTTTTTAATATATTATTTTATATTTTATTAATTGTCAGCTATCCTTACCCCCCAACCCAACACCCCCTCCACCCCCCCCCAGTAGTTAACTCTAAGTATTTGGTTGTAAAGCTTTATAACCTTCGTTTAACTTAATTGGTTATAATCTTTATATTGTAGGTCCCCACCAGTTTCTTTTACTTTTTACGGTTCATTTTTATCTTTACGTTATAATGTACTTTTTTTTTAATTATAGTGTATGATTTCATATAAGACGGGTCAATTATTGGTTTAATTTTTATTCACTCTTCTTAGATAATATTGCAAAGTATTATATACTTCTTCAGAAATCAGTGGGTTTGCTGTCTTTGTTATATAATTCACGGTATGAATTCATATAAGAGTTATTTTTCACATATGTAATATATAGAGAATATATTACGCACTCGTTGCGTTCAATTTCCAATGTTATTTTATTTAACGCAACACCAACTATTACAACTTGATATCTAAATCTTTTGTCAACGTTGTAGCTAGAGTGATCGTAACCATTCTTCGGAAAATCCCATTCATTATCCTAGGTAGTGGGACTTAGCAGTAAGTAAAGGCTGCAAACTTCTTGATCGTGCGCTTCGTCTTCCTGTTGTGTCGGGCATATCTGATGCATTTCTGTTGTAACACCCCCCAAAATATCTGGTACAACGCAGCGGATTTGGTACATTGAGCGTGTGCTACTTCAGGGCACAAAAACACAAAGTAACGGAAAAAGACCCTCAAAAGAGACGTTTTAATATATATCCATTCGTTATATTAAACATCAGAGTTTACAAATTATTATGGTACTCAAATTATAAGCGTTCAAAAATATATGTCGCGCGACTCGATATGCTCCCAATGCTCCGTTACGCAAATAATTAACCTCGGTGAAAAACATGCTACAAAATTCGGGTCAACATAAAGTTGGTGAATTCATAGTTTAGATAATAAATAGTATTGAAATAATTAAAGAAATATTTCAGAAGAAAGTAGCGTTACAGCATTTTAAAACGTGTTATTTCTGCACCACCACCCGAAATCCATGTAGATGATTTGAATAAATCTAGAAATGTTGAGTATTGTTGGACCACAAGATAGAAGTCCACAACTGCCTGTCCTAAATGGGGAATAAGTACGTATTCCGAAGTCCAAATCAAGTAATAGCAGACAATGTACGTATTCCATAGTTTAAAATAGGTATGGTAGACAAGAGAAACACATTCCATCAGCATCTCCAACACTTTGTATTATTGCACTAAGCTCTTGGATCCCGAAGCCTTAACTATGTGTGCACCAAATGATAGGATTGCTTTAGCCAACAACCTAAATAGTATTCTCATGTAAATGCACCATGGTCAACTTGTGACCAGATATTCAGGGGGGATTGTCTTGTCTCGAAAGACTATCCACAAAACACTCGCGCTCACTCATTATTGCAAATTGGTCGGTTCATGATATAGTAGGGACCTTAATTGGCATTAGTGGTAACTTGGGCAATATTATTCAGGGCTTGTAATTGGATAGCTTTACAGTTTTTAAAACAAAACACTTGTGTCCGTAGTAAAACAATCATGTTGTTCAAAATTCACGGTTTCAAATATAGGTATTCAACGATCTCAAATCATGTAGTAAACAAATCAAGCTTTGGTAAAAATAGTCATGTAACGCTTATGTAGTAGAAATCAATAAGTTCACTTAGTAAAACGAGCATGTATTCCCCTCGCGGGTTTATAAAACATTGAAAAGATTGAAATGCGAGACTATGAACTCACAAAGTATTAAAAGGTAATCACATTGTTATAAGATAAACGAGTATGTAAAAGAGTTTGTAACAAGCATGTATCCCCCTCGCGGGTTTATAAAGCATGTAAATAAGTAAAAGCGAGGCTATGAATCTCACCTTGAGTACTGATAGTCCAATAATCACAGATAAAACGTCACGCAAAACGTGCGATGCAACCTATTTAAATTAAGGTCGAATAAGTACCGAGTACTTCAATTTATAACATTCAATATAATCTTATAGTAGTTACGTCGTGCTATCGTTCGGGCTATCATAATTAAAGAGGTCATGACATGACGTTCGAGGAGTTAGGATACTTTAAATCGTAAATCCAACAACATCGTCGATACGCCATCCGAAGAGGCCTCATTATGAAACTCCCTAGTAATATAAAACACTTTGTTTATACCACTCAATATTCTTTATAGCATAATCACCGATTATCGTTTAATAAAATTTATTTATTAAATTGAAACGTTTATATATTTACTATTTCGTAAAAAAGACCTAATTTGGTCGTTTTAAGCGTTGCTCGCGTGTCTTTAGTTCCACGTCTTGTAGTAAGACGACGTGATCAATAATGATGATATTTTCAAGTTTTTGATTTTCTGCAATGAATAGTGTTTTTACTATTCACAACAGCTATATACTCGATTTTATACTTTTAATTACGAAAAACCCGATTTAGTCGTATCTTATTCGTTATAGCTCCGTTTTTATCGATTCTTTCGAGCACGTTCTTGTAATTGAAAGTTTTATCATATTATTGATGTTTATAAAGTATAAGTTTCTGTAATGAATAGTACTTTTTTTAAAAATTATTTTATAAAAGTATTAACTATCGTAAACTTGTAAATAGCGTATCTTCTTCGTTATTAATCGGTTTTTCGAGTTCTTTATGACCCATCGATCCTTGTGACATGTAGTATTTTATAAAATCATAAAACATATATGTAAATTTTAAATTACAAAACAGCCCCCTAAGATATTTATTTCTAAAAATGTGTTTTAAAAACTTGTTTTATGTATTAATTTAGTTTAGTAGTTTACTTAAAAAAACTAAAACCACTATTTTACTATGTGGTATCTCTATAATAAAGTCAATCTCATCCCTAGTCTTGTAAATTTCATAATGTAACAAGTTTACCTTTTACTTTCATTATTTTCACAATGTGAAGATTAAGAAACATTATAAACCTCTAATATAACCTAAAACATGTTTATACTTAAATCCATAGGTTAACATTCTTTTATTTTTACTTTTATGGTAATATCGGACCCTGATTACATAAGAATAAGTGTTATATATTGATAAAACTCAAATAAAAACCCATTTTACACATTTAAAGTCGATTAGATGGTGATTTAGCCGGTGAATAACATATAACAAATACAAATCACAACAATTAAAAAGTATGAAGGATTTAGAATGACCTTTAGTGATGGATGGATCGGATGTAAAAATGAATGCTAACACCCGTGTTTAGACTTAAATCCAAGCTTTCATGCTTATAACCTAGATTAGGTTTCCAATCCCCTAATCTTTATTTTTCTTCTTAATACTTGCAATGGTGATCCAGGCTTGAATATGGACTTAATAATCTTAGGATAGATTGTATAAGGTTGTATAATCTTAGAAAATCCAAAGTGTGGGATTGTTTGGATGGCTTATTGAGGCCTGTGGTTTTAGGTTGTGAAAAAGGATAAAGAAAATGAAATTTTCAAGTTTATAGTTGTTATGAAATTTTTTTACTCATGCATGCATGCTATTTATAGTCTAAATATCTTGCTAACTTAAAACCATGGTTACTTTCTCTAACCTTGGTTATGTTTAACATGCCTAGTTGATAAAAGGTGTAAGAGTTTATTTCCTAAATATCTTTATAATATCTAGATATTATGTATACTTAAAAAGTCTTGGTCTCACCTTGTAATTTCGGCATATATATATATATATATATAAGATGTAATTTTTGATTATTTTGAGTATTGGGTATAATCGTGGGTATTTGTTTAGGCGTAGTTAGGTTTTAGAACTTCCGGGTATGCCTAAACGTATTTTATTATGAAACGTAAGCATTTTACGTAGCCGATAAAATAAGTTGACAAATCTGTTAATAATCCTCATTAAATAATATATAACACTTGCTTGATGTAAAACCTTTAATTTGTTTAATGCCCGTTTACATTGTATGATCATTTTCAGTCCTACGCGATTTAGCTTATGTGTTGTGAAATTAAAAGTGAACGGTAACGAGAAAAAAAAATAAATAAATAGTGAATTAAATTGTACTGTAAATGATGAAAATACGGAATGTATAGTCCTTCCACGTCATGTTTTTAAATGAGCCTTGTCCTCAAGGCTCTAGTTTGCGACACTTGACATAAGGTACGGGTTGGAGAAAGATGCGGATATTTCATCCGATATTGTGTTGATGAACGAGGTGTAGGTTTTAAGCGTGATTACTTCAGCATGACATGGTCTTTCTGAATGCTAGGTATCAGTCTATACACAAATATACATAGGTGATTAGGCTATGTATATTTGAGGGCCAACGATGCAATGCTCATTTTCGTCAAAATAGTGTGATGTAGGAAATGTATCAAATAGTTTTATAACGAAATGAAATAATCAATAAAGTGAACGTGAGGTAGCTCACAGGGTGACAACAAAATGATAGCAAAATGGTTTATGGGTTGACATCGAGATTGTTTGTAAAGCGATAGATAATAGCAAGTATAAAGAATATCCGAACAAACGCAGAAGTAGTCAAAGAAAATGAACGTAAAGAACTATTCAATCAACAATATGAACGTAAAGAGTCATGTTTTAAAGGTATGTGCTCCAAGGTGACACGTATGAGGTTCAAACACACACTCGTTCATTCCCAAATATCAGGGATGTTTCCAGACAAGTTAATTGTCGTACTCCCATCAACTGGAAGACTTCAAAACGATGGATTACGAAACAACATATGCGATTCAAAATCATAAGAAGAGTGTTCCAACTCAGAGTCGAATGGTAAAGTAACTAGTAGAATTTACAAAATATGCCGAATTTTCGATATCATCAAAAGAGAATAAAGTAAAGTCGCGTAAATGATCGAAGTTAATCGTAAGAGGTCAAGAAAATTAGCCATAAGTATAGGTATCCATATTATATACTCAGCATATTGACGTAAGGGAGTAGAATGAGAAATCAGGATGTACACAGAAATCAGATGTTTTATATTTATATAATAAGATCCGATATGAAGGTAATAGTAAGACGTCATTGCATAGACGTAAGAGAACGAAATCCATTAGTTAGTATGAAAAAATCATTATCCATGTAATAGTAGTAGGATGCAATAAGAGAGATATAAGTTACTGGAGCAAGGTGCGAACGGGGATAGCGGATAAAAACAAGGACACTCAATTGAATTCTTGTGATCATATTTCAACTATATTATTGTACAGTGGAGTTTGGTCGGAATGGTTGAGACTTAGCCGCGAGACTGAGTAAGAGAGGGTGGAGAGAGACTTGGTTCTGAAGGAGGCACGTATAGAGAGAGATGAGAGTTGTGAGATAGAGAGAGCCACGGGAACTTTCTGTCAGGACGAGAGCTGGGGTCGGAAGATGACACTGCATTATGAGAGAGGAGACTGTTGCGCGGAGGACTCTATATTTTGAAAAAATGGTCTAGTCTAGGTTTTTGAAAAGACCTTAGTTCTCTATGGGACTTTAGCTCTAGTTACAATCTGTACACCCCCAATAATCGGGTTACAACGTCATGCGGTAATGGTAAACAATGGGGTGCTACTTCAGGTCACAAAAACTCAAGTCACGGAAAACGACCTCAAAAGAGAGTTTAAATAATTATCACATTTCGTTATATTAAAATCTGAGTTTACCAATTATTTAATTGGTACTCCAAATTATTAAGCGTTCAATACTTTAATCACGCCGCGACTCTGAATGCTCCCATTGCTTCCCCACTAGCAAATAATACCCTGAGAAAAACATGCTACAAACGGTCAAACATAAAAGTTGCGTGAATTCATCTAGGTTTAGATAAAATATAGTATTGAAATAATTTAAGAAATATTTCAGAAGAAAAGTAGCGTTACAGCATTTTAAAAGTGTTATTCGAAATCAAGTAGAGATTTTAGATAAATCTAGAAAATGTTGAGTAGTGGACCACAAGATCGAAGTTAAATGGTGGACTAAGTTCGTATTCCGAAGTCCAAACAAGTTAATAGCAGAATATGTCGTATTCCGTGTGTCTAAAAGAGGTAAGGGTAGACAAGAGAAACACATCATCATGTCCAAACACTTTGTATGTATAGCACTAAGCTCTGACCCCGAAGCCTTAAATAGTTTGTGCCCCAAATGTATAGGATGCTTGCCTTAACAACCTAAAGTATTCTATATGTTATATGACCCAATGGTCAACTTGTGACCTGAAAATCAGTGGGATTGTCTAGTCCCGATAGATCTATCCACACACTCGTGCTCACTATAATAGCAATTGCGGTTATGATATTAGTAGGGGGACTTAATTGGAATGTGGTAACTTAGGCATTTAATATTCAGGGCTAGTAAGTCTAATCTGGATAGCATACAGTTTAAAACAAAACACTTGTGTCCGTAGTAAAACAATCATGTTGTTCAAAATTCACGGTTTCAAATATAGGGATTTTCATACGATCTAAAATCATGAAGTAAACATGATCATGCTTTGGTAAAAATAGTCACTGTAACGCTTATGTAGTATGAAAATCAAATAAGTTCACTTAGTTAAAACGAGGCATGTATTCCCCTAGCGGGTTTATATTAAAACATTTGAAAAGATTAAAATGCTTGAGACTATGAATCACAATAGTATTAAATGGTAAATCACATTGTTTAAGATAACGAGTATGTAAAAGAGTTTGTAACAAGCATGTATCCCCCTCGCGGTTTATAAAGCATGTAAATTAAGTAAATGCCGTTCTGAGGCTATGAATTTCACCTTGAGTTACTGATAGTCCAATATATCACAGATAAAAGTCACGCATAACGTTGCGATGCAACCTATTTAAATTAAGGCTCGTATAAGTACCGGGTATCTTCATATTTCATACAATTGATATATTTCTTTATAGTTGTTACATCGTACTATCGTTCGGGTGCTTTCATAATAAAGAGGTCATGACATGACGTCACGAGGATGCTAGGATACTTTAAATCGAAATCCAACAACTCGTCGATACGCCATCCGAAGAGGCCTCATTATGAAACTCCCTAGTAATATAACACTTTGATAACCACTCAATATTCTATATAGCATAATCACCGACTAATCGTTTTAGTAAAATAATATTTATAAAGTGAAAACGTTTATAAATATACTTTTCGTAAAAATGACCTATTTGGGTCGTTTTTAGCCCGTTGCTCGCGTTTCTTTCGTCCAACGTCTTCGTAGTAAGACGAGTGATCCAAAAATATTATATTTTCTAAGTTTTGTTGATTTTTCTGCGTATGAATAGTGTTTTTACTATTCACAATGCTATATACTCGATTTTATACTTTTATTTACGAAAACCCGATTTAAGGTCGTATCTTATTCGTTATAGCTCCGTTTTTTTATCGATATTCTTTTCGAAGGCACGTTATTGTATTGAAAGTTTTTATCATTATTATTGATTTTTATAACATTATTTGTTTCTGTAATGAATAGTACTTTTTTTTTAAAAATTATTTTATAAAAGTATTAACTATCGTAAACTTGTAATAGATATCTTTTCGTTATTATCGGGTTTTTTCGAGTTCTTTATGAACCCATCGTATCCTTGTGGACTGTAGATTTTATAAAATCATTAAAAAACATATATGTAAATTTTTAAATTACAAAAACATCCCCTTCAGATATTTATTTCTAAAATGTGTTTAAAACTTGTTTTATGTATTATTTAGTTTATTTGTACTTAAAAAAAACTAATAACCTTATTTTCATATGTGGTATCTTATAATAAAGGTCCAATTCATCCCTAGTCCTTTGTAAAATTCATTGTATCAACGTTTAACCATTTTACTTTCATTTTTTTCACATGTGAAGATTAAGAAACATTATAAAACCCTAATTTACTATAACACATGTTTGTACTTTAATCCATAGGTTAACATACTTTATTTTTTACCTTTTCCATGGTATATAGGACCATATTACATAAGAATAAGTGTATAAATTGATAAACTCAAATAAAAACCCATTTTACACATTTAAAAGTCATTAGTGGTGATTTAGCCGTAAATAACATATAACACATAAAAATCACAACAATAAAGTATGAAGGATTTAGAAAGACCTTAGTGATGATGTATAGGATGTAAAATGAATGCTAAACCCGTGTTTAGACTTAAATCCAAGCTTTCAAGCTTATAACCCTAGATTAGGTTTCCAAAACCCTAATCTTTACTTTTTCTTCTTAATACTTGCAAATGGTGATCCAAGGCTTGAATATGACTTAATACATCTTAGGATAGATGTATAAAGGGTTGTATAATCTTAGAAAATCAAAGTGTGGATTTGTTTGGATGGCTTAATTGAGCCGTGAGTTTTAGGGTGAAAAAGGGAGAAAGAAAATGAAATTTTCAAGTATAAGAAGTATGAAAATTTTACTCATGCATGCATGCCTATTTATAGTGAAAATATCTTGCTAACTTAACCATGGTTACTTTCTAACCCTAGGTTAAGTTAACATGCCTAGTTGATAAAAAGTGTAAGAGTTTATTTCATAAATATCTTTATAATATCTAGATATTATGTATACTTAAAAAGTCTTGGTCTCACCTTGTAATTTCGGCATATATATATATATAAGATGTAATTTTTGATTATTTTGAGTATTGGGTATAATCGTGGGTATTTGTTTAGGCGTAGTTAGGTTTTAGAACTTCCGGGTATGCCTAAACGTATTTTATTATGAAACGTAAGCATTTTACGTAGCCGATAAAAATAAGATGAACAAAGTCATTAATTATCCTCATAATAATCATATAACACTTGCTTGATGTAAACATTTAATTGTTTAATGCCCGTTTACATTGTATGATCATTTTCAGTCTACGCGATTTAGCTTAATGGTTGAAATTAAAAGTGAACGCGTACGAGAAAAAAAATAATAAATAGTGAAATTAAATAGTACTGTAAATGACCTGAAAATACGGAATGTTACAGTCCTTCCCCGTTAAATGAGCCTTGTCCTCAAGGCTCAAGTTGCGACACTTGACGAAGGTACGGGTTCGGAGAAAGATGCGGATATTTCATCCGAAATTGTGTTGATGAAGAGGTGTAGGTTTTAAGGTGACTACTCTCAGCATGACATGGTCTTTCCTGAATGCATAGGTAATCAGTCTATACACCAAATATACATAGGTGATTAGGCTATGTATATTTGAGGGCCAACGATGCAATGCTCATTTTCGTCAAAATAGTGTGATGTAGGAAATGTATCAAATAGTTTTATAACGAAATGAAATAATCAATAAAGTGAACGTTGAGGGTGCTCACGGGTGACAAACAAAATGTAGCAATATGTTTATGGGCAAATACAACCATCCAACTCCCCCACTCAACCTTGGTTTTTTTTTTTTGACATCGAGATTGTTTGTATATCAGATAGATATAGCAAGTTTAAGAAATATCCGAACAAACGCAGAAGTAGTCAAAGAAAATGAACGTAAAGAACTATTCAATCAACAATATGAACGTAAAGGAGTTCATGTTTTAAAGGCTTACACCTCGAAGCTCGGTAGGTTGCTCCAAGGTGATTCGTATATGATAGGTGACAAGTTAATTGCCTTTATTGTCTTCGTACTCCCATCAACTGGAAGACTTCAAAACGATGGATTACAAAACAACATATGCGATTCATATCATAAGTAGATTGTTCCCAACTCAGGTCGATTGGTTTTAGTAAATAGGTAGAGATAAGTAGATAGAACTAGAGAAAATTTACAAAATATGCCGAATTTCGATATCATCAAAAGGGAATAAAGTAAAGTCGCGTAAATGATCGAAGTTAATCGTAAGAGATCAAGAAGAAATTAGCCCATATGTATAGGTATCTCCTATTATATACTTCAGCATTGTCGCTCAAGGGAGTTAAAATGAGAAATTCAGGAACTCCCCCCCATCGTAAATTCAAGCATATCAGTACTATCAGAAATCAGAATGTTTATATTTATATAATTAGACCGATATAAGGTAAATAGTAAGGACGGATATGTTGACGTAAGAGAAACGAAATCATAGTCTAGTATTAATAATCCTTATCCATGAATAGTAGTAGGGATGCAAGAGAGGAATATAAGTTTACCTCGGGAAGATTTGTGACGAACCGGATTTCGGATAAAACAAGGATGAGACCTCTCTATTTTGAAAAACATGGTCATAGTCAGGTTTTGATAAACGACATAGTCTAGTTCTCTATGACTTAAGCTTGATACCAATCTGTAACACCCCCAAAATCTGGTACAACGCAGCGGAATGGTAACAATGGGGTGCTACTTCAGGGCACAAAACACAAGTCACGGAAAACGACCTCAAAAGAGACGTTTAAATAAATATCACATTCGTTATATTAAAATCAGAGTTTACAAAATTATTAATGGTACTCAATTATTTAGCGTTCAAAATATATTACCGAGCGATCGCGAATGCTCCCATTGCTCCACTAGCAAATAATAACCTTGTGAAAAAACATGCAAAACGGTCAACTTATAAGTTGGTGAATTCATAGTTTAGATACAAATAGATTGGAATTATTTAAGAAATATTTCAGAAGAAAAGTAGGTTACAGCATTTAAAAGTGTTATTTCCGAATCCAAAGTAGAGATTTATAAAATTAGTAATGTTGAGTGTGGATCCACAAGTCGAAGTAAATGGTGGACTAAGTTTTTTTTTTTACGTATTCGGAAGTCCAAAACAAGTAATAGCAGACTATTGTAACGTATTACATAGTATAAAATAGGTCGGTAGACAAGATAATAAACACATTCATCATGTCCAAAACCTTTGTATTATTGCACTAAGCTTCTTGACCTGAAGCCTTAATTTGTTTGTGCCCCAAATGTATGGTGCTTGCCAACAACCTTAAAAAGTATTCTCAATGTAATGCACCTATGAGTCAACTTGTGACCCAGAATTCAAATTATTCCAGGTGGGGATTGTCAGTCCGATAGATCTTTCACAACACTCTGCGCTCACTATAATGAGCAATTGTACGGTTCATGATTTCGTAGGGACTTAATTGGCAATAGTGGTAGAACTTAGGCAATATATTCAGGAGTAATCTGGATATGCATACAGTTTATAAACAAAAAACATTTTGTGTCTGTAGTTAAAACATCATGTTGTTCAAAAATTCACGGTTTTCAAAATATAGGTATTTTCAACGATATAATCATGTAGTAAACAAATCAAGCTTTGGTAAAAATAGTCATGTAACGCTTATGTATAGAAATCAATAGGTAACTTAGTAAAAGAGCATGTTTTTTAAAAAAAAATTTTTTGTTTTTTCCCCCCTCGGGGTTTATAAACTTGAAAAGATTAAAATGCGTGAGACTATGAACTCACAACGTATTAAAAAGGTAAATACACATTGTATAAGATAAAATACGAGTATGTAAAGAGTTTGTAACAAGCTGTATCCCCTCGCGGGTTTATAAAGCATGTTAATAAGTAAAAGCGAGGCTATGTTCTCACCTTGAGTACTGTATAGTCCAATAATTCAAGATAAAGTCACGCAGAACGTAGCGATTGCAACCTATGTAATTTAAGGTCGATTAAGACCGTGTACTTCAATCTTTATAACATTGAATATAATCTGATAGTTGTTACATCTCGTTCTATCGTTCGGGCTTATCATAATAATGTGGTCATGACATGACGTACGAGGAGCTAGGGATCTTTAAATCGTAAATCCAACATCGTCGATAAGCCATCCGATGTGGCCTCTCATTAATGAAACTCCCTTGTAATTATAGCACTTTGATTACCACTCATTTTTCTTATATTGATAATCATCCGTCTAATCGTTTTAGTAAAATAATATTATAAAGTGATGAAAACGTTTATAAATTACTTTTCGTAAAAATGACCTAATATGGTAGTTTTTAGCCTGGTTGCTCGCGTTTCTTTCGTTCACGTCTTCGTAGTAAGACGAAAGTGATCAAATATTTATTTTCAAGTTTTTGTTTTTCTGCGTATGAATAGTGTTTTTACTATTCACACACAGCATATACTTGATTTTATACTTTTAATACGAAAATTACGATTTAGTGTTTCTTATTCGTTATAGCTCGTTTTTACGATTCTTTCGAGCACGTTCTTGTAATTGAAGCCACTAAATCCCCCTAACACAGTAAACAATTCCTCCTCCCTCTTTATCATATTATTGTTGTTTATGAAATAGTATAAGTTTCTGTAATGAATAGTAACTTTTTTTAAAAATTAGTTTATAAAGTATTATACTATCGTAAACTTGTAAAATAGCAGTATCTTCTTCGTTATTAATCGGTTTTTCGAGTTCTTTATGACCCATCGATCCTTGTGACATGTAGTATTTTATAAAATCATAAAACATATATGTAAATTTTAAATTACAAAAACAGCCCCTAAGATATTTATTTCTAAAATGTGTTTAAAACTCTTGTTTTATGTATTAATTAGTTTTTAGTAGTTTACTTAAAAAACTAATAACCATATTTTTCATATGTTTGGTTACTTATAATAAAAGTCCTATATCATCCCTAGTCCTTGTATAATTCATATTGTATCAAGTTTAACCCTTTTACTTTCATTATTTTTCCAGTGAAGATTAAGAAACATTATAAAAACCCTTAATTTTAACTAATCATGTTTATACTATTCCATAGGTTAACATACTTTTATTTTTACTTTTCCGTGGGATATTGGACCATATTAATATGAATAGTGTATAAATTGATAAACTCAAATAAAAACCACACTTTTACACATTTAAAAGTCATTAGGGTGATTTAGCTCGTAAATAACATATAACAATAATAATCACAACAATTAAAAGTATGAAGGATTTAGAAAGACCTTAGTGGATGATGTATTAGGATGTAATGAATGCTAAACCCGTTTGTTTTAGACTTAAATCCAAGGCTTTCAAGTTATACCCTAGATTAGGTTTCATCAACCCTAAACTTTACTTTTTATTCTTAATAATTGCAAATGGTGATCCAAGGCTTGATATGACTTAATACATCTTAGGATTGTGTATAAGGGGTTGTTTATGCTTAGAAATCAAAGTGTGGATTTGTTTGGATGGCTTAATTGAGCCGTGAGTTTTAGGGTGAAAAAGGGAGAAAGAAAATGAAATTTTCAAGTATAAGAAGTATGAAAATTTTACTCATGCATGCATGCCTATTTATAGTGAAAATATCTTGCTAACTTAACCATGGTTACTTTCTAACCCTAGGTTAAGTTAACATGCCTAGTTGATAAAAAGTGTAAGAGTTTATTTCATAAATATCTTTATAATATCTAGATATTATGTATACTTAAAAAGTCTTGTTTCTATCTTATAATTTCGGCATTATGTGTATATATGTGATGTTATATTTGTTATTTTGAGTATTGGGTATAATGTACAATCCCCTGGGGTATTTTGATGGTATTTGTTTTGGCGTTGTTGGTTTTAGAACTTCCGGGTGAGGACTAAAAACGTATTTTTATTATGAAACGTAAGCATTGTACGTAGCCGATATAAAATAAGATGAACAAAGTCATTAATTATCCTCACTAAGAATCATATAACACTTGCTTGAGTAAACATTTAATTGTTAATGGCCGTTTTTACATTGTTTGATCATTTTCAGTATCTTCGCGAATTTAGCTTAAGGTTGTAATTAAAGCAAATATTACAAAATTCACCAACTCCCAACAATGGAAAGCGTACGAGAAAAAAAAATATTAAATAGTGAATTAATTAGTACTGTAAAATGGACCTGAAATACGGAATGTTATATTGTCAATCGCTCTACTTCATTTTTACTGGTTTTACATATATTTTTAGGGTGAGAACATGCTTGTTTACAAATGCATTTACATGGTTGATTACAAATTGGTTTACATACTTATTTATATATCTCGCGGTGAGATACAATACTTGGTTACACTTATGGACGCGTTTTGGGGTGAGAAACATATGCATGGGTTTTTACAATTGGACGCAAGTGGACATTTTTACATTATGATTACGTGTTTGCCTAGGTAACAATACCCAATGAGCCCATTATCATGAACTGTTAATTATGGTATAACCAATTGGATTGGTCTCAGTAAGCGCGAATGTTATAAATAGATCTATTTGGGGGTGACGCCCCCGTTCGGGTGACTAGCTATCACCGGGAACGAACGTATACCATGTCGGATTCGGGATGTTCCGGGTAGAACATCAATACGGGCAATGTGGGCAATTTTATATTGCTATTTATTTATGTCGAGCTTCAGTATCATGAGCCTAGGAAAACGTAATTACATTTATATGATGTCTGCATCTGTTGCATTATCATACACTTGGGAAATCTTGCGGTCCTACCTTATACATATTATTTTCAGAAATGCCCGGGTGTTCTTGGAGGGGACACATTACAAATCTTGGATTTGAACATATATTCATATATTTTGTGACTACTTAAGGATTGAAATAGTCAGGCATACTTTATAAATCTTTGGGATAAGATTGGTACTTTTGGTGACATTAAATTGGTCATGCATTCTTTATAAATCTTTGGGATAAGATTGGTACTTTTGGTGACATTAAATTGGTCATGCATTCTTTATAAATCTTTGGGATAAGATTGGTACTTTTGGTGACATTAAATTGGTCATGCATTCTTTATAAATCTTTGGGATAAGATTGGTACTTTTGGTGACATTTTGGGGATTTAAATGGTCATGCATGCTTTACAACTAATTGATTTCTGAAAATCATACATACGTTTTGGAAGAACATTTAAGGATTTAAACGGTCATACATACTTTACGGAATCTTGGTTCAACATTTATACTTAAACAAATCTATGAACTCACCAACTTTATGTTGACCTTTTTAAGCATGTTTTTCTCAGGTGAATTAGATGCTTGGATTATCTGATGTGCATTGGAGTCTAAATTGACAAGATTTCATACCTCGATTTCTACAAATGATCAAATCTCGTTGTATTGTTTTCAAGCTTTTCATTGTGGTGCAATTATAGGACAACTATTATATCAATTTCAGAAAATCAACGAGATTACTTTTCAAACGACACATTTAGAGGTCGTTCTCTTGTATCTAGCGCTGTGTATTATGAAGTAACTCCCCCGGTAACACGTACTTCCGCTGCGACACGCATTTTTTGGGGTGTTACAGATTGGTATCAGAGCACTGGTTATAGAGAACTAGGTTGCATATTTTACCCTAGACTATAACCGTTTTCACAAATATTGCATCGCAGCAAACATTTTCGAAGTGCATACCCACTACTTGCTTACTTGCTTAGGTTACTTGTTACCTTAAGTGCTTACATGACATACATATATATAATATATATGCTTGCATTCCTTTTGCGTATATCGTACGCTTATTTATATAAGGGTTATTATATAAATACCAGCACATTTCTTAAGACATTGTGAGTTGCATAATGGTCTCATTTCGTTCTCAGACATTGTAAGTTAATCAATGGTCTTTAAGAGTATTATTTTCTTCATAGTTATATATACAATATCGTATTACACGAAGACCGTCATAAATTTTGTTTACATGGAATTATGTATCAATTTAAGGATTACAAGTCTTGTATGGGCGGGACTTGTAATACGAGGATTGATATGATAATTGCTATGTTAACAAAGCCCGTCACAGTTCTGTTTACATGGGATTATGTATAAATCTAAGTATTACAAGTCTTGTATGGGCGGGACTTGTAATAGGAGGATTTATATGATAATTGCTATGTTGACTGGTTCATCGAGACTTTTACCTTATTTACTCTAACCGAGTACTTATTAACTATCTTGAACACTATGTGATTTCCCCTGATAGTTTTACTCCCCGTCTCCGAAGACGAGTTTGGAACACTCGTCCCATACTCATTAGAGCACATGCATCGTCATGTCATCCATCACCTTGAAGGTTATCTGAGTACGCGTATTGCATCGGGAATTATTAAGTAGGATGATTTATAATATATTTATTTGAAAGGATTGGGACGCCTCTTCATTTAAATAAATAAATTGTAAATCACCGAACCATAAGTTTATCAATTGATTATTTACATAAATTAGGACGCTTCTTTATGCAAATAATGAATTATAAATGAGTGGGCTTAATGGTATCCGATATGACACGAGTATGAACCTGAACTCGATAATCACCAGAATCCGTTAAAAAGGTCTAGAAACACAATCGTGTCTTACCACTCAGCAGGATCTTAAGGCCTCATTCGGAACTATCGTATCTCATTCTTAAGTTATTACTTTTTCCGTTGCTAATCCTCGCGATCACGAACTGTTCGTGGAACTAACAGACTTGTGCACACTTGAACTAATGGAGTTGATTCATCTCGAAATAACAAACTAGGTACAATATTCCATCACCGTCTGTTACAGTTATTTTCGTTATGGTTGCTGTTGTTGGGTCCTGGAGTGGTCCCAGATTGTACAAACTTTAACAACTAAGTGATGAAACCCACCTTAAACAAGATAAGCATATGTCGATATAGTATTCAGTTGAATTACTCATTGCAGACAAATAGTACACCAATTTAAGTCATGATACTATTTAGTACTGCCAAGTAAGTTGGGTACTTACATCCATAAGCCACGTTGATGTGAATCATCGAACCTTACAGATAGTAGAAACGAGACTCCGTCCTCGGACATTTAGAAACTTATACAAACATACTCACGCGACTACACCTTCTTCTTGAGGTTTTCACTATAATGAGACTTTCCCTATAACGCGGTTATACCAGTCATAAGATCTGTAATGATATATTTTGAGATACCCATTTTGATGGATTAAATATCCTGGACAAACCTAGCCAAATTTTTTGGTAGATTGAGAAGTGTAGAAACACCGAATTTTGCTGAATAAAGTTATCAGCGTCTTGTTTAGAACGAGTTTATTAAACCTTAAGTCTTTCCTTGGTCACACAATCGGATAACACAAATTTAATCTCGGGACGAGATTTCTTTAAGGGGTAGGTACTGTAACATCCGAGAATTTTCGAAATTTCGAATGACGATTTTACCCTTTGACTTTTTGGGTCTGACTTGACTTTTTGACTTTTGGTCTTTTATTGTCTCGTAAAAACAATTACCGCGTGACCGGTAAAATTTTCGGAACATATTTCAAATAATAAATCATATTTATTATTATATTTCCCAAGTGGAAGTTATTTTTAACTTATTTGGCTTGAAAACGAAAAAGATATATATTAATTAATAGTTGACGTATCAAAAACGAACCACTAAATCATGTTTTCACAACTCGGACTCTAAAGCAATTTGATGTAAAACGACATTCCTGACAACTTTTCAGTTTTGACCGAGACCCGAAAACAGTCAGAAAGTGACTGAAATGCCCTCGCAAGATTTAGAAACGAGAAAATAATTAAATTATATTTAATTAACACTTTTTATTAAATAAAAATATTTAATAAATTAGTCATCATGTTATTCGAAAACGTTTGTTGATAACGCGAATATACGGGTTAGAAATTTATTTTATTTTTACTTCCGGACAAGACATAACCGGGTTTTCCAAATGAATAACAAATATTTTTATAAATGTTATAAAAATATTTATGAAATACTATCAAATGAATACTCATTTTTGTTGGAAAAATTTACTATCTTTCTTTTTTCATTTCTATCTCAACATATACACATACATCTTCTTCAACTCTCTCTCTCTCCCCTCTCATGCCACCCCACCGCCGGCCACCCTCAGCCACCGGATTCCGGCCACCACCGCCGGAAAACTTTTCCGGCGGGTTTTCCGGCGAAGACCGAATGTGACCCCCATCTCCCGATCTATTAGATCCCCCGTGTCACTCTCCTTCACTCGCCAAAAACCACCACCACACTCCTCACCTGCCACTATCACCGAATCTTCATCGTCAGTTTACTAAAACACCGATGGGTGTGTTAGATTTTTGGTGACAGCCCCAAGAGGGTGCGTTGTTTGTAACACAACCACTGGTTCGGTTGGTGGTAAGCACCAGGGTGTGCGTATGGTTCGAAAATTCACGCAGGTGCGTTTGATTTGTTAAGAAAACCCATATAGGTGCGTTTTGGTCGGTTTGGTACAACGAACCCCCCAGGGTGCGTTCGTTCCTTCATAGCATCGAGCAATGGGTGCGTTGCTATAACAAAAACCCAACACTGGTTCATTTGGTTTTGCTTTAAAGCACCGAAGTCGTGCGTTTGTATTTGGGTCATCAGCTACATGTCGCGTTTCGGTGTATTACAAGGCTAAGGTCCGTTTGGTTTGGCTGTCACGCAACCCCAAGGTGGTGTTTGTTTGTCGGGTTGGTTTGTAACACAGAGTAGGGTGCGTTTGGCTGCCAACCACCCATAAAGGGTGTGTTTGGTGTTGTCTCATAGATTAGGGTGCGCTTGGAGTTTATAACACCGAGAAGGGTGCGTTTGCTTGGGTGTGGCTGTGGGACAGCCGGGGAGGGTGTCGGGTTGTGGGTTCACAGCCGTAGGATGCATATGATACTGTCACAGCCGCGGGTGCGGTTGGTTTGGTTGTTCGCCGATAGGGGCGTTTGGCTTAACAGCAGCCATGCACATGAGTGCGTTTGGCTGCTGTAAATACCATTAGGGTGCGTTTGGCTTTCACACCCGCAGCAAGGGCTGCGTTTGGCTTGTACTTCCATCAAAGGGGGTGCGTTTGTTTAATGAAACCACGCACAAGGGTGCGTTTGGCTTAACAGCCCACCCACAAAGGGTGCGTTCGGCTGTGTAAATATGACCAAAGGGGTGTTTGGGACAGCGGGCACAGCAAGGGGTACGTTTGGCTTGGATAGGAACACACAAGGAGTGTGTTTGGGTTAGCGAAACAATAAAAAGGGTACGTTTGGTTCATGATAAACGGTGAATAAATACAACTTAAGGTTTAATAAACATGAAACTGGATATATATATTGGTGGTTTAAAATGGTTAAATAAATGTAATAATTATTATTATGCTCGGTTGATATAAATATATATGTTTATATATTTAAAACACGTGGGGGTTTGCAATATTGATTTCATTGATTAAGTGGGAAAAACGTTAGACTTTATAAATATGGAAAACGATTTATAAATGGAAATGTCATGGCGAAGTTTATAGAAGTTTTATACTTAGTAATGTTTTACTAGAGTTTATATTATTTCAGAAAACGATAAAAGGAATTAAGATATGTTTTAAGATATTTTTAATGGTATTATACAATAACCTGGACAACGAGCGAAAACTATACTTTTACAATAAGGCGAAGTGTTTTGGACACGACCTGTTAAAGAAATGAAACATAATTTATAAAATATTAAATTATATTTTATAATGGTTATAAACGGTTACCAACTTCGGTTGTTTAAGTTATAATAGTAAGATACGTGTCAACTTTTATTCAAAGTCTTTTGTTAATTAAATTGGAGTCAAACTAATTGGTTTAATTAACAACTCGCACTTATGATATAATACCTGCAAGGTATTATATACTTTTCAGTAATCTTTGGATTGCTGTCTTTGTTATATAATTCACGGTATGAATTATATAAGGGTTTATTTTTCATAAGTAATATATAAAGAATATATTACACACTTTGCGTATATTTTCAATTTATTTATTTAACCAACCACCAAACCATTACAACATTAAATCTGAATCTTTATTCAACGTGACGTGTTGAGGTGACTATCCATCAGGAAACCCAAATTCATTATCCTAGGCTAGTGGGACTTAGCCGTTAAGAGTAGCTGCGACTTCTTGATCGAGCCGCTTCGTCTTCCGTTCATATTGTGCATATTAGATGCCTATCTGTCATGCTATCTGTCTCAATTCGTTCTTATCATCGAGGGTGAAGTTTCATAGCCTCGCTTTTTCAACCTTTTGATGTTTTATAACCCGCGAGGGGGATATTTGATTGTCTACAATTTTATACTTGGTTTCTCTTCTAACAAGTGATTGTTTTAAGGATTTGGTGAGTTATAGCTCCCTGTTTTTACTGTTTTACATATATTTGGGGTGAGAACATGTTTGTTTGCAAATGCATTTACATGATTGATTACAAATTGGTTTACATACTTATTTGCATAGCTCGCCATGGGATATTATATTTGACTTCATTTTTGGTCACAAATATATGCACTTTACATTTTGAAGGAATTACGGGATTAGCTTAAGGCGGATTGAACATGATGGCAAAACGGTACTGCCGTGTGTTCTTGGAGGGGACACCGGTAAGGGATGTTCATATTTTTCCTTAATGACAGGGTCTGTTTTGGATGGGGGACATCAGTAAAGGGGCCGGAGTACATATTTTAAATCATGCCAAATTGGGTACATACATGTCTACGTCTCAGCGTCATGACTGTATCACTCGAGAGGGTCGCGCAATGTTATGAATTAGATCATTCGGGTCTGTGGAATCCCTGTTCGGGTGTTAGGATCGCTCGGTAGGGGGTAACGAACATTATAGTTGATGTACACGCGGGATGATATAAAAAGTAAGTTATATTCGGATTGACAACCCCCTGTTCGAGGGGTTTTAGTTATCACTGGGACACGAACGTTATTAAATGTCGGATCACGTTGGGACTACAGGGGCCCCCTCAAAATACATAGAAATTCTTACATGAAATATTCAGCTTCAGTTTCATAGGCTTAGAGTATCGTAAAACATTGTATTATTACTCACATTGGATATTTACGTTGCCTTGAATAATATGGCAAATACATACTGAAACAATTTGGTGACATTAAATTGGTCATGATTCTTTATAAATCTTTGGAATAAGATTTGTACTTTTGGTGACATTAAATTGGTCATGCATTCTTTATAAATCTTTGGAATAAGATTTGTACTTTTGGTAACATTAAATTGGTCATGCATTCTTTATAAATCTTTGGGATAAGATTGGTACTTTTGGTGACATTAAAAATGTGTCGTGCATTCTTTAAAATTCTTTGGTGTTTTACAGTTGGTATCTGTGTTGCTACAGTGGATTTCTTTCATTATTTAAAATACTATGAACACTCACGCAACTTTCATGTTGACTACTTTTTAAGCATGTTTTTCTCAGGTAAATTATATGCTCGGATTTCTTGAAGTGCATTGGAGGTGTCTATACATTCAAGCTTTTTCATTGTGATGCAATATGGGAACAAACTGTATATTAAATTCAGAATTTTGATGAAAATCAACGAGATTACTTTTCAAACGACACTTAGAGGTCGTTCTCTTGTATAGTGCGCTGTGTGTATTATAAAGTAGGCACCCCAAAGTGGTTATTCCAGCTTGGCGTTGTTGTATTTTTGGGGGTGTTACAGATTGGTATCAGAGCACTGGCTATAGAGAACTAGGTTGCATATTTTACCCTAGACTATAGTCGTTTTCACAAACATTGCATCACATCAAACATTTTCAAAGTGCATACACGCTACTTGCTTATGTGCTTACATTACGTGCTGCATTAAGTGCTTACGTGACATACATATATACAGTATATATATGCTTGCATCTTTTGCGTACATCATGCGTTTATTTATATAAGAGTTATTTATATAAATACCAGAGTACTTTCTTAAGACATTGTGAGTTGCACAATGGTCTCAATTATACCTCAGACATTGTAAGTTAAACAATGGTCTCAATTATACCTCAGACATTGTAAGTTAAACAATGGTCTCAATTATACCTCAGACATTGTGAGTTATAAATGGTCTCTATTTTTTACTTCTTAGACATTGTGTGTTGCAAAATGGTTTCATTTTCGTTTTCGACCTTGTAAGTAAATCAATGGTTCATTAAGGATATTATTTTCTTCATTGCATTATACTATATTGTATCTACACGGAGTCATAATAATTTTTGTTTACATGGAGTTATGTTTGAATCTAAGTATTACAAGTCTTGTATGGTCGGGGGGACTTGTAATATAAGGATTGATATGATAATTGCATGTAAGCAAAACCCTTACGTCAAGTTCTGTTTCATGGGAATGGATATTATGTATGAATCTATGTATTACAGGTCTTGTATGGGCTATGGGCGGGACTTGTAATATAAGGATTGATATGATAATTGCTATGTAAACAAAACCCGTCACAGTTCTGTTTACATGGATTTATGTGTGAATCTGAGTATTACAAGTCTTGTATGGGCGGGACTTGTAATAGGAGGATTGATACGATAATTGCTATGTTAACTCATTTATAAGGACCTTCATCGTATTTACTCTAACCGAGTACTCATTAACTATCTTGAACCCTATGTTGATCTCGCCTGGTAGTTTACTCCCAGCTTCCAAAGACGAGTTTGAAAACACTCGTCCCATACTCATTAGAACACATGCATCGTCATGTCAACCACTTTAAAGGTTATGAGAGTACACGTATTACATCGGGAATTATTAAGTAGGATGATTTATAATTCTGTTTATTTAAAGGATTGGGATCCTCTCAGTTAATAATAAATTATAAATCACCGAACCATAAGTTTATCATTTCTTACTTACATAAATTTGGACGCTTCTTTATGTAAATAAGAAATTATAAATGAGTGGGCTTAATGGTATCCGATATGACACGAGTATGAACCTGAAATCAATAATCACCTGAAATCAATAATCATCCGAATCCGTTAAAAGGGTCTAGAGACACAATCGTGTCTTGCCACTCAGCAGAATCTTAAGGCCTCACTTGGAACTACCTTATCTCATTCTTAAGTTGTTACTTTTGCGATTGCAAATCCTTGCGAACGTCTAACTTGGTTGTGGAACTAACACGACTACGTTTCACACTTGAGGCTAATGGAGCTGTTCATCGAACTAGGACACTGAGTACCAAAATCCGCCGTCTATCGCGTAAGCTCTCTCGCTAGCCCCTCTCATTTATTGAACTTTATTCTGGGGATATTGTTTCTCGGAGGGTCATCACCCTCTGCATCCCATCACCGTTTGTTATAGTTATCGTCGTTATGGTCGCTGCTGTTGGGTCCTGGAGCGGTCCCAGCTGGTACAACTTTATCCAATGGGTAATGCAACCCTCCTTAAACCAAATAAACATCTATCGACGAAACAGATAGTTGGACTATTCATTTCGGGCCACTAGTAGGAAGACTTAGGTCGCGATACATCCTGGTACTGCCAAGTAAGTGGGGTACTTACATACATAAGCCACGTTGATGTGAATCATCGAACATTACAGATAGTAGAAACAAGACTCCGTCCTTGGACATTTAGAGACTTATACAAACATACTCACGCGACTACACTTTCTTCTTGAGGTTTTCACTATAATGAGACTTTTCCTATAACGCGGTTATACTAGTCATAAGATCTGTAATGATATATTTGAGGTACCCATATTGATGGATTAAATATCCTGAACAAACCTAGCCAAATTTTTGGTAGATTGAGAAGTATAGAAACACCGAATTTTGCTGAATAAAGTTATCAGCGTCTTGTTTAGGACGAGTATAGTTAACCTTAAGTCCTTCCTTGGTCACACAATCGGATAACACAAATTTAATCTCGGGACGAGATTTCTTTAAGGGGTAGGTACTGTAACATCCGAGAATTTTCGAATGTTTGAATGACGATTTCTTTTAGGGTCTGGCTTGACTTATGAGAACGACCATCTAAATCACGTTTTCACGACTCGGACTCTAAAGCAATTTGATGCGGAATGATATTCCTGACAACTTCTTAGTTTTGCCCAAGACCTGGAAACGAGCCGAAAAGGGCTAAAACAGCACCGCAAACATTTAACGAACAACATAGAACGCGGACGCACAAAAATAATTAAAATTTGTTTTTAGTTATCAGTATTTATTTAATAAAAATATTAAATAAATTATTCATCATTCTTAATTTGAAGCGTTGTTGATAACGTGAATACTCGAGGACAATCCATTTTTATTTCAGACGAGGCGAAACCGGTTCGCAAAATGAATAACAAATATTTTATTAAATGTTATAAAATATTTATGAAATATTATCAAGCGAATACTCATTTTTATAAGAAAAATAAATTGAAAAACCCCCCCCCAATGGCGCAAAGTTTCGTGCTGTTGGGTGGTTTCATCCGTTAAGTCGCTCAAAATGTTGTCACGATGCTGATGATTATCAAAAATTGTATTAAAACTTTTACAAAAATAAACCCTAAAACTTACTTAACTTGTCACTTTTAGTTTTATATATATATAAAAACTTATATATTTAAACTCTCATTTCATTTTTTAACACACACACAACTTAAATAAAAATAAATTTTTTTTTTTTTTCCCACTTTCTCTTCTCAAAATACTCACGGCCATCCCGTGAGCACGCCGCCGCCGCCGCCCGCTCGCCGGTCACCAGGAATAACTTTTCGGTGTCTTTTCCGAACAACCACCAATATGTTCCTCACTTACCGAGATCTATCCGCATCCCACTCTCACTCTCCTTCACGCGCCACTCCACCACTGCCACCAACCCCACAGCCACGCCACCACAACCAACACCATCACTATATCACCACAAGGGTGCGGGTGGTTTGTAACAACAAGAAAAGGGGCGGGGGCGTTGGTTTTGTTATAAGCACCAAGAAGGGTGCTGGGGTCTGTTCGGCTGTTACATAGCCACACCACATACAAAGGGGTGTTTGGTTGGGTTTAAGGTTATCAACAAACAAGGGCAGGGGTTTGGTTTTGTGATACTGCGGTCTGAGGTCACCAAGAAGTTTTAGGGTTGGCGTTTGGTTTGGGTGCTGTTCTTCGGTTTCTTGGTTAACACAAGGGTGGGTTCGGTTAGAGTAACAGCCGCACCACAAGGGTGGGTGCGTTTGGGTTGTCTTATAACATTAAGGGGGGGTGTTCGTTTGGTTTGTATTAAAACAACAAGGGTATTATATTTTTGCGGTCCGGTTTTGGGTCTCAAATCCCACGGGTGCGTTAGATTGCTCAGCCGTAGGGTGCTTATGGATCTGGTCACAGCGCGGGTGCGGTTTGGTTTGGTTTTGTATCACTCCACATATGGTGCGTTATTTGGTTATAGGAAACACCAAAAAAAAAGGGTGTTCGTTTGGGTTGGTCCAGCAGCGTATGGTTTTATTTCGTAAGAAAAGGGGTGCGTTTGGTGAGGTGGCAGCCACCACCGTAGGGTGCGTGTGGGTGGCGGCCACCACCATTAGGGTGCGTTGAGTGTTGTAGCAGCAGCAAGGGCTGCAGAGGAGGGGGGAGGTGTTGTGGCTTGGCTTCCCACAGTTAGGCCAAGTGGGCATTTGGTCTTTTGGGGTGGCAGCCACCAAGGGGTGCGTTGGTTGGGGCTGTCACCGCACAAGGAGGCGTTTGGTATTATGGCAGCCCAACAGGGGTGCGTTTGGCTTTCACACCCGCAGCAAGGGCTGCGTTTGGCTTGTACTTCCATCGAAGAGGGTGCGTTTGTTTAATGAAACCACGCACAAGGGTGCGTTTGGCTTAACAGCCCACCCACAAGAGGTGCGTTTGGCTGTGTAAATATGGCCAAAGGGGTGTTTGGGACAGCGGGCACAGCAAGGGGTATGTTTGGTTTGGATAGGAAACACACAAGGAGTGTGTTTGGTCGATTAGCGAATCAATAAAAAGTTGTATCGTTTGGTTAGAAAACGGTGAGTAAATACAACTTAAGGTTTAATAAACATGAAACTGGATATATATATTGGTGGTTTAAAATGGTTAAATAAATGTAATAATTATTATTATGTTCAGTTGATATAAATATATATGTTTATATATTTAAAAACACGTGGGGGTTTGCAATATTGATTTCATTGATTAAGTGGGAAAAAAACGTTAGACTTTATAAATATGAGAAAACTTATTATAAATGGAAATTGTCATGGCAAATATATAGAAGTTTTTTATACTTTAGTATGTTTTCCTAGTGTGTCTATTATTTCAGAAACCGAATAAAAGGGACTAAATTATTATAATAAATTGTTATTATTACAGTAACCGGCATAAGCGAACGAAAACTTATACTTTTACAATGAGACGATATTTTAGACACGACCGTCGAAGAAACGATAGATTAATTTATTATAATTTATTTTATATTTGTATAATGGTTAGAAATCTTTACTAAACATGGTTTGTTGATCATAAACATTTAAGACATGGGTATACTTTTATTTTCAAAGTCTTTTTTTTAGTAGGGTTCTGGTAAACTAACTAGTTTAAATAAATTACCCACACTTTATGATATATACCTGCAAGGTTATTATAATTTTCATTAATATCTAGATTGTCTGTCTCTTGTTATATAATTCACCGGTTGGATTATATAAGGGTATTCTTTCATATGTAATATAATAAAGAATATATATTAACAGCACTTTGCATATACTCTTAAATTTATTTATTTAACCAACCACCAACTCACTACAACTATTATATCTAAATCTTTATTCAATCGTGACGTGTATGTGGTGACTATCCATCAGGAATCCCAAATACATTATCCTAGGCTAGTGGGACTTAGCCGTTAAGATTAACTGCAACTTCTTGATTCTCGTTCGAGCAAGTTTTCGTCTTCCGTTCGTGTTGTGCTTATTAGATGCCTATCTGTCAATCGTTCTTCATCATCGAGGTGAGTTTATTTTTTTTTTATTTCATAAGCATCGCTTTTTAACTTTTTAATTGTTTATAACCCGCGTAGGGGGATTACAGCTTGTCTCAAAAAAAAAATTCTTTTGCTTGGTATATCTTATATAACAACGTGATTGTTTTAAAGGATATTGTGAGTTTATAACTCCCCTGTTTTTTCATCGTTTTTACATTAGATTTGGGCGATGAAATGCCTTGTTTGCAAATGCATTTACATGATTGATTACAAATTGGTTTACATACTTATTTGCATAGCTCGCTATGGGATATATTATTTGACTCATTTTTGGTCACAAATATATGCACTTTACATTTGAAAGGATTACGGATTAGCTTAAGCGGATTGAACTGATGGCAAAACAAACTGGTACTGCCCAGGTGTTCTTGGAGGGGACACCGGTAACGGGAGTACATATTTTTACCTTACTGCCCGGGTGTTCTTGGAGGGGACACCAGTAACGGGAGTACATATTTTAAATCACTACCCAAATTGGGTACATACTAGTCTACGTCACAGCGTCATGAACTGTAAATCACTCGGAGGGTCAGCGCGAATGTTATGAAATAGATCTATTCGGTATTGTGGAGCCCTGTTCGGTGTGATTAGCAGATCGCCGTAAAGGTACGCACATTATAGCGTGATGTCCACGCGGATGATATATAAATAGATCTATTCGGGATTGACAACCCCCGTTCGGCGTGATTAGCTATCATGGGATACGAACGTATTTTAACATGCGGAATCACTTGGGATACAGGGCCCCCACAATACATAGATTTTCTTACAGTGAAATTATTGCTTCGGTTTCATGAGCTGTAGAGTAATCGTTTAAACATTGTTTTTAGATCACATGGATATTTACTCGTTGCCTTGAATAAAATGGCATACCTTACCTTGAAACAACCACTCTTTGGTGACATTAAATTGGTCATGCATTCTTTATAAATCTTTGGAATAAGATTGGTACTTTTGGTGACATTAAATTGGTCATGCATTCCTTATAAATCTTTGGAATAAGATTTGTACTTTTGGTAACATTAAATTGGTCATGCATTCTTTATAAATCTTTAGGATAAGATTGGTACTTTTGGTGACATAAAATGTGTCGTGCATTCTTTATAAATTTTTGGGATTTTTACATGGTACTGTGATGACACAGTGGATTACATTCATATTTAAACTAACCTATGAACTCACCAACTTTAATGTTGACACTTTTAAGCATGTTTTTCTCAGGTAAATTATATGCTCGGATTTCTTGAAGTGCATTGGAGTCTATACATTCAAGCTTTTCATTGTGATGCAATTATGGGACAAATGTATATTAAATTCAGATTTTGATTAAATCAACGAGATTACTTTTCAAACGACACTTAGAGGTCGTTCTCTTGTATCTAGCGCTGTGTATTATGAAGTAGCACCCCAAAGTGGTATTCCGCTGCGTTGTTGTATTTTTGGGGGTGTTACACTAAAAGCTTAAAACAGATTCAATTCAGATTACAATAAGCTAAAATTAATCAAAATAAAACCAAGTTAAGCTAGAACTAACCCTCTAATGATCTGCAATTATCAAATCTTAGCAACACTTGACTAATTTTTAGCTAACTCATTCTAAAAGGCTATCCATGAACTAAGGGCTTAAAACAAATGCATAATAATGCATATGGAACTCACATTAATCATTAGAGCCACTACTCAAGTAGAATTTTAAAACTTAACAAATAAGCAGTTTTGACAGCATAAGAACCTATAGACTTGACTTTTTGATTAAGCAAACTACTAAATTTAATAAAACTAATTCTAAACTTATTAAAACTAATATTTAGACTAAGTTAGAGCTTAGGAAACTGGATTGAGAACCAAAAACAGATTATACCTCTTTTAAACCAACTTAAGCTCTTATCCCAAACACCCCTTTAAACTTAGAAAATCCATTTTAAGCTTAAACAGACCTAAATAAGCTTTGGAAGCTAAAAACAGATTAAGACCTATAGCAATTGAAGACAACTAAGCAAATACCTCAAGAGAATAAGCACAAGGAAATAAGCTAAGCTTATAGGCAGATTCAACTAAGGAATAAGCAGTTTATATTAAAACTAAATTTAGACTTAAATTAAACTACAAACTGAATGTAATAAGCAAATAAAAGACAAGATAAGCAGTTTAAAAGCATATAAGCAGTGCAATAAGCTTAAATAGGAAATAAGCCAAAATAAAGTAAGAGAAGTAGTACCTTGATCCTAGCTCAAACAAGGCTCACAAATGCTCAAAGGAGCTTATCTACAAGCTATAGCTTGTTAGAAACAAGCTAGTATATCCCATAAGCCCTTCCAAATCTGGCTTATCATCCATTAAGCTAAAATCCACAATTCTTAACTAATTGATTTAAAAGTAAACAAACAAGCTCAAATAAGCTTTTAAGAACTTATTTGAGCTTAGAGAAGGTATGAGAAAACATTTTAGCTTATTAAGACATTGAGTAAATTGCATACGTAAAAAGCTATATTTAAAGACACATTTGATTTAAACTGAAATTTACTTTTATTAATGAAAAGAGTAGTACAATAAGCTGAATTACAATAAGCATGAAATAAGCTAGAAAGTTTAAACTATACTACCCTACACTATCCTACACTACTCCTACACTAGATGCCCTCTACTGTGTGATTGGCCTTCCTTTTTATAGTGATGGAGTGAAGCTTCTAGGCCATCAGGAGCGTCTCCACCTTTTAATCTCAACCCTTGATTCCAAATCCGTCTCTTTGAACCCTTGGATCCTTTCCACGCATCATTAGCCAATGATAGCCTTTAGGATTGCCAGCATGGACTCCTAAGTGTCAGACGTGTCAGGATTGTTCTTCTAGAAGGATTGAAGCGTGTGGGATTAGGGTGAAATGCATTAACCTTGTTAATTGCTCTGTGTAAAAATAGGTGGGAAAGAGGGAGATGAACAGTAATAGTTTTGACCCGTGTTTATCTGTTGACTTGGGCTCGGGGTGGATTTGGTATTTGGGCTTTGTATAATTACATTGGGCCGGATTAAGGGTTTTAGGTTTAATGGATTGGATTATTGGTAAATAAAAGGATTAAGGTTTTAAGGCTTTAAGGTTTTTATAGATACAAACTTAATGGGCTGACCCGACCCATTAAATGGGTATGGGTTGGCCTATTTAAAGATGTGTATGCCTTCGGCTTTGATTTCTTGCACTCATCTATTCTCGTGCTTGGTTTTGGTCTGTATTAGGCTTCGTTTTTGTCCTTTTTGATATATTTGGTACCTGCACAATACAAATCACAAAAGACACATATACAATGCATTTTTCATGTATTTTTAGTCTTTTAAGCTTATTTTAATAAGGAATAATGATATGTGATTAAACACATATCAGTGTTCATCCGGACATAAATTGTGGAATAAAAAGAATAAGTAAAGAAAAATAAAGACGGAAGCGATGAGCTTGAAAATGTCATGACGGATGACGGTTAGCATACGATGAACTTCATCCACGAAGTTATGTAGCTCTTCTCGAGTATTGCGAATGTTCATAGAACAATCACACGACGAGGTACGAGGTTGTCTTAAAGGTGGTAGCGGAAATGTGGACGGAAGATATTAACCATCTATATAATAATAGAGGCATGATTAAGGTTTTTGTAAAACGACTTAGACATGAACAATGAGTGACATTTTAATTTGCATTTCGCGAATTAAAAATGCTTAAACATTTCGGATGAAATGATTAAGTTGTCGAGATTTATCAGAATGTACTTAATAGTAACAAGACTATTAAAATGAGAATGACACGTTTATGAGATTTGTTTCATCATTCCTAGACCTAGACTTAAAAAGGTTCACGTTTGAGTGGTTTGGTGAGGATGTCGGCGATGTTGTCTTCTGACGAAACTTTTTCGATGAAGATATTTCCTTTTGGACATTGTCGCGAAGGAGATGACGACGAATTTTGATGAGTTTTCTATCCAAAGATCAATGGATAATGTTCGATCCTCATTGTGTATGAGGTGAGCATGACGATAAACCATCGTGACATTCCTAAGGGGATGAAAAGGACTAACGGAAGGGAAAGTACTTAGTCTTAAGGTATGTATATTAAAGAGGCTATGAATCACTTATGTAGAAATTCGTAAGAACTTTGTCACTCGAAGGTTGATTTAAGCTTTTAGCTTTAGGAAGAGCATTTTTATCATATGTTGTTAAAAGGATTGAATATGAATTTTAGGATATGACCTTTAACGTTTGCGATCGCAAGTTAAAGATACTTGAATATTTCGGATGGAATATTTAAGTTGTCAAACCTACTTGGAGGAGTGTTAGATATGTATCTAACTTTTCCTTGACAAAAGAGTGGATTATTTGGAAGAAGGCGAGATGATGATTAAGGGAATGTATGGGTGAAGACTCTAGGAGATATAAGATCATTTTACGACTCTTTTGACTTTTTTTTAGATTTATGATACAGACGCGAAAAAATATTCTAGTGTGAGAAAATATATACCTAGATGCATAAGACATATAGATATAGGCATATAAGTGTATCTAAGCATGCATCGACACAATAATCAACGAGATTAATGTGTAAGACTCTATGGCATTTAAACGTTAATTGTCATATATTAAGTTAATATAGTGTAGGTGTACAATTAACACGTAAGTCATGTAAAATGACGCATACAAAACATGATAATTTTAAATGTAATCGTCATGTAAAACATGTTAGCATTTAGCATTTAGGAGCATGTGTCATTTAGATAAACTAAGAAATATTTTATCTAAATTGCTAGAAAAAGACAAATGCCTTTATAGTGGACATGCATTTAATATCTAAGCAATTAAACATTGAGCATCAAGATCATGAAGACATATAATTGCATTACACGGGAACAAGTAATCATCATGAAACATTAAAGCACATATGTGAGGTGCATTGTGTCTAGATTGACTAAGGAGAAGCCTAATTTCTACGTGCTTAGAGTGTACTCCTAAAGAGATACAAAGTCTATCGATGTAGACTATCATTAGGCATATTTAGGAAGAGCCATTTAATCAAATTAGAGAATGAGTATGAGACTATCACTAGTGGTGCTCAATTCAGGCTAAACACGACCATTTTTACGGGTTATACACCGAACCCAACTTCACTCCTGGAAGCAATTCAACCGTTAGGTCAAATTGAATTTCTAGTGCAATAGATTCTCCAGTAGTCATTCTCATGTTAGACAAAATAGAATTCTTATATTTGCCTAATGAAGTGTAGCAAAGATAAAATTTGTATTATCTTTTCATATAGGGCCTAACATGACTCAACTAACATACTTTAATTCCGGTTCGCATAATCCTAATCAAGATGTGTGGAATTCTAAGATAAGCGTAAGCAAGATGTTTTAATCTTTTGTTCAAGATCTATAGGTTGTTTGGTTTCGATTACATATTGCTTGATTTAATGGATGTCTTATATTTAGTCATCTTACATGTGTAGTTGTCACATGTGATATTTAACGTGTTTGGTTTTTCAAAAGCCAAGAGATGTACTTATTTGTGACAATGACAAATATGTTATATTGAGAGTGTTTTAAGAATTCTCCATTTCATGTCATGTGAAATGAATCTCATCAATATTATTTATCTTAATTGAGTTTGTGATTCTTTAATGATAAATAATTGGAGATGTCCAATCTTATTCAATCTTGGCTGGATCCACATGAATTCCTTCACTATCGATCACATGACCGAGGAACTGTACTTTGGAAATCCAAAATTCACATTTGGAAAATTTTGCATACAACTCCTCTTTCTTCAACAACTCCAATATTATCTTCAGATGCTCTTCGTGCTCTTGTTTGTTCTTGGAATAGATCAAAATATCATCAATAAAGACAATTACGAATTTGTCCAGATATGGTTTGCACACCCGATTCATAAGGTCCATGAATACGGCAGGTGCGTTTGTCAAACCAAACGGCATAACTTGAAATTCGTAATGGCCATAACGAGTTCTGAAGGCAGTCCTTGGAATGTCTTCTTCTCGAACCCTCAATTGGTGATAACCTGACCTTAGGTTGATCTTCGAGTAGACACTCGACCCTTGAAGCTGATCAAATAAATCATCAATTCTGGGGAGTGGATAACGGTTCTTCACCGTCAGTTTGTTTAATTCCTGATAATCAATGCTCATCCGAAATGATCCATCCTTCTTCTTGACAAACAAGACCAGAGCTCCCCAAGGTGAGGAACTGGGTCTTATAAAGCCTTTGTCGGATAGCTCTTTCAGTTGCTCAGATAACTCTTTCATTTTGGAGGGCGCCAATCGATAAGGTGCCCGTGCTACTGGTGCAGCAACAGGTACCAAATCAATTTGAAACTCCGCAAGTCCTCAGGAAGTACTTCAGGAAAGTCTCGAACTATTGGTACGCCCTTAAGTCGCTTCTTCTCTGACTTGTCTTTAACCTCCTTTGCAGTGACATGTGCCAAAAAGATAGGAAATCCTTTTTGCATGTACTTCTGCGTTTTCGTGCACGAAATGATATTTAATCGTGTCGCATTTCCCGGGTTACTTCCGTCACCATGTATGATTAAGGTTTCATTTCCCCAGGGAATGTGGACAATCTTCTCGGCACACACAATGACCGCTTGGTACTTCGACAACCAATCCATACCGATTATAGCATCGAAACTACCAAGTTCTACGGGTATTAAGTTGATTTTGAATGGGTGATTTAGTAAATTCTCTAATGGCGAGCAAATTCGATAGCGAAATTGTCTTAGGGCGACTAGTAATGTGTCTTGGCTTCTCAGCTTAGGATTTGGTGTAAGATGATGCCCACTTTATAGTAAGACAGAGTGAAGGTCTGCTTAATTGATAGGGTTACTAATTCGATTTCTAAAAGTAAACGCGTTCTATGAATACGCACACAAAACATGATATAAGTAGAAAATTGTTTCCTTAACAAGAGGTTTTTAGAGTGACTACTCTCAGCACGGCATGGTACCTTCCTGAATTATACATAGTTGATCAGGCCATGTATAATTGAGGACTAACGATGCATTGCTCATTTTCGTCAAAATAGCGTTATAATTTCATGATATTCGTGAGAGTAGTTTGTAAGAGTAATTAAGGAACCTAAGTTAATACTGACGAAATTCTCATAATACGATAATTGGATAGATAATTCGAAATCATTCGTACAACTGAAATTTTAGGGAAATACAACGAGAACTCCTAAGGAGATAAAGTCTAAGATAGTTTCAACTTAGGATTTGCTAGGCAAAGCGAGACAACTTTCTCTTTTAAGCTTTGATCTCATCTGTAAGGTTGTTAGGGCCTTGATCGGTTTCCCCTTCTCTTAAGGCATGCACCGCTCCACGTGCTCTAGTACCTCTAGTTTGGTTTTCATGGTTTCGGTTCTTTTGCTCTTAGCTCGGTTTTTATTTGAAAAATAAATAAACAAATACTTTCCTCCCCATTTCAAATAATCAAGTTTAATATTTTTGAAAAGTTAATTACACATTTTCATAAGTTATCGAACTAGAAATGTCCAACCTGGAAGGAAAAGATAAAATACAAGTTTTACGTTAAAACAAGACTCAACGTTTTGGATATTAAGTAGTATTTTGTCTTTCTGACTAGTTTAAGTTTTGAAATACATACTTGAAAGTATTTTATGTGAAAAATAGCCTCATTCTTTTCGACAATGGCGTAAGGGTGCACGACTTCTAGGACCCTTACGGGTGATTTTATATGATTTTTTTAAAGTTCTATAAAAACTGCCGAATCAGACAGGTAGTCCCCTTAAAATTAAGGGGCCCGCCCAGGAATTAAGGGGGCCGCCCAAATATTTAAAGGGGATGCCCACCTGATACTCAGAATTACGATTTTTATAAAAAAATTATTTTCTGACTTTGCGGAAAGGTGTACAACTTTCTGAATTTAATACCGAACATATAACACTTATTTTAAGCATCATTTTTATCTCGAGCTAGTATAATTAGTGTATATAACATCAAAACTAATACAAGTTAATCAACAAAATATTTTTCATATTTAATCCCCCTTAATGGGTAATTTGATACATAGATCATACTCAATTTTTAAAATCATTTGTTTTGAAAATTAGAGCGACGTGGCTCTTGATACCAATTGTGGAAATCATAGGGGGGGGGGGGGGGTGTGGAATACGTTTTTCTTTTTTAAAATCTTAAAAATGTTTCGTATCAAATCATCGATCAAGCGTGATATAATATGAAGAGTGTTTATATAAATTCTATACCAACAATACATATTCCACATAAATGTTTCACATCAATCCATGACACAAACACAATCAAAACTATATAAACAAAACAACACACAATTGCAAATATAAATATAGAGCGATAAATGCAAGTATAAATGTAAAGAGATAAGTAAAATGTGAGAAGAATTGTTTTTGATTCAATTAATGTTTTACCCAACCGATCAATCTCTAAGCTTATTCTTAAAAGAAGTAGAATTAGTTAACAAAAGAGGTGCACATAGGTTTATTAAGTATGATGATTCCTTAGTTTAGTCAGTATTCTGCGAAAAGAAATGAGTACATTTGGGACTTAGTTGACTTTGGTGTTTCAATTTATATCATCACTATCGTGTAAAGAGAAATACGGACATCCGGGACTTAATTGACTTTGGTGTTACGGTTTCAAATTAATTGTGTGCTTTGGATATTTAGGCTTTTTATATCAATACTGCTTGAGGCGGCTTGCAAGAAAGTTTTGAGTCTACTCAAGAAAGGATTGCTGATTTAGGGGGAAACTAAGACAACTTCTTAAGAGAGACTACGGGGAAGACCTACGGCTGCTACAAAATAAGCATATGATTCTATCATATGATGTTCTCATCATTCAGTTCAAACCTCGTACATAATAATCTTGTGAATATATAAATGTGTAGTGTAGACTTAAAAATTAGGCATATATAGTGTTTGAGTATGAATTTTCATGAATTTCTTAGTAAATTCAAAAAATTTCAAATTAACATACTCAAACACCATATAATACCCTCATGATTAGAGGGGGAGCATTAAAAATGTTCCTAATACGGCTTATTAATAATTGGACATTCTTTCCCCGAAAGCAGTTATATTTGAATCAATTGATATCCAAAATATCAAGGGATTTAATATTTTTGATAAGGGGAGAAAATGTGATTAAAATATATGGCTAATAATGTGATTTTTAAGATCTCAAGTGTACGCTATCCCATATATGTGCTAAACTCTTTCGATTAATCGATGCACATATGAAGGGGGAGCAAATGGTTACGTGATTGGCTGAAATGTGGAAGTACCAAAGACCGACCATTTAAATTACTGTATTGGAGTTATAAGGTGGTTAAGTTTAGGTATTCATTCCCATGATCCAGCCAGAACCGGAGGGATCTACCCAGGGATATTCCACTAGATAGTGTAGTAGTCCTTAGGTATGAAAAAAGGAGTAAAAGTGAGAATAAGGGAAAAGTGCCGACTGAGATGGAGCTAGTACTGGAACAAACCCAACAAGGTACTAGTTATGAAGTCTCGGTAAGCGCTGAAGGGGTTGAAGAATTAAAAAGAAAAGTTAAGATAAAGGGTGAAAAGAAAGAAGCCCTCCTTACACTTAGGCAGAAACCGGGTCAATACATCTGCTGTCAAGAATCACAAAGATGATTGCTGACATTGAAGACTGACATCATGGACCCAGTGATGCAATGCACAACCCTCCCTAGCCACTCAGAATCTCTCAAAAGATTTCTGTTTCATTTCTCACAGAGATTACACGCATTTCTATCAACTTTCTCACTCTGAGTTAGTTGGTATTGAAAAGGTGGTAGTCTGCTCCAGCCTCCGATTACTAAAACCAAAGTGCACTATTAAGTCTTGAGCCAAAAGAGATCATTCATAAATCTCATTAGGACACTTATCAAAATTATGATTGCTAAGTCACACAATGTGAATAACAATAAATATATAAAGAGTCCTACGCATTATCCTTGTGATTTTGCCAGAACATCCGAGTGATACTTAAGTATTTACAGTAAAGATGGAAATCCTGCTTGAGCCAACATCAAACAAGCTCATGGTAGGTGACTTGTGCGATTCTATACAAATCAAGCTTGTGACATCTGGAAAGAAACGATGGTGCAATTCTATATAAATCAAACTTGTTCCGGGATATGACTTGACAATTGATAAATTTAAAATGCTTAAAACTCTCGATGTGTTGCAAAAACACTTTAGCAAGTGACACATTGATTGATTTTCAAATCAAATTTTATTTCAATCGGTGAGATAGTAACTCACTGGTTCACTCATACCGTGTTGTCTGTTTTGAGATGTTCCGGTAATGAGAACGGCTAGTACAGCTGCGAAACCCTGTCAAGAAGATTCTTCGGAATTCTATCTGATCACCGGCAGTATTTATACTGATCAACGGGGAACCATGGTTATTGCAACCGTATTCGACGAAGTGACAAAGACACTTTCGTCTATATCTGTTGATTATCACTAACCTAAACCTGCAGGTATTCCCGACGATGACAGCAGCTAGACGTGGACGAGTCAGATTCGTAACCGCATGCTCATACTCGACCGGCATTCATAAAGACATCATGAAAGCTTAAGTACATGTTTCAAGACTTCCGCTACTCTGATACTATACGTCTTTCTTGAAGCGACAAAGTATTATGTTGATATTGTACATCCTTCATAAAGTGACAAAGTGTTAAAGTTAAATAATATCAAGAAAGATGGCTACACACGCTTTCAATGTCAAGAAAAGTATGAGCATGTCGATCTGAAGGTCACAAGTGCACAAGATGGAAAAGATAACAAGTTGATGATAAAGGAGATTGATATATGTTTATTCACATGTTATTTTTCTTTACTAAAATGAGCTTAAATGACCAAAAATACATGAAAAATTTATTGTGTATGTGTATTTTGTAAATTATGTCTTGTAGGTAACGGATATATCTAAAATGGACAAAAACGAAGCAAAAATGGACAAATCTGAGCACGGGATTGATAGAGTATGAGAGATCGAATCCGAAGGCGTATACATCTTTAAATGGACCAACCCGTACCCATTTAATAGGCCGGGTCAGCCCATTAAGATTTATACTATAAACCTTAAGCCTACATAACAAGCCTTTATAAAATACAAATCCATTAAAAGCAAAAGTGCAAGTCAAAGCCCAATCTACCATATCCTGGGTCAAAGTCCAAGATTGTAATAAAGGAGGGGTCAAACTTACTGTGCATTCATCCCTTCCCCCCCCCTCCTTTTACACATAACAACAAGTTACGCAGGGTAAAAATCTACTCTCCCCACACGCTCCTAAGTCTCTAGAAGGATTGCTGACACTCTCTGACACTTAGTAAGCCACGTTGGCAATCCCTAGCACTCTGATTGGTTAAAGATACGTGGAGGAGATCAAGGGCTCTAAATTAATGATTAAAAGTTTGTTGAAGATCAAGGGCTATGAATGGATGAAAGGAACGCTCTTGAAGACCTAGAACCTTCTGCTTAGCACTATAAATAGAGGGGATATTTCACACAGCATGATCATCTAGCTTTTAGTATTTTTAGTAGCTTATTAGTGTAGTTTTTAGCTTATTATCTCGTTTTCAATGTAATTTTCTCTTTTAAAGCTTGTAATCCCTTTGGTTATTAATAAAAATCTAGTTTCATTTAAATTGTGTTTAAATTTTAGTGTTTTTTTTATATAAATTTGCTCAAAATGTGTTTATATACTACTTAATAAGCTTAATAAGCTCACTGCATCTAAAAGCTTTCACTTATTTAGTTAAGCTAGTTTTAAGCTTAACTGAATAAGCTTATCACTCAAAATAACCTTTAATACTTAAATAAGCCATTTTGAAGATAAGCCAGATCTGTAAGGGCTTATAGGGCTTATTCAGAGCTTATTTCTTAAGCAGCTTGTAGATTTAAGCTCTTTAGAGCAATTTTAGATCCTTGTTTAGCTGGGATCAAGGTACACTCTCTTTTACTATCTTATAGCTTATTTTCTTATCAGCTTATTAAACTGCTTATTATCTGCTTATCTGTGCTTATCTTGTCTTATGTTAGCTTAATATGTCTACTTCTTAGCTTAAATTAGTTTAGTTTAAGATTTATTTAAATATGTCCAATTTTTAGTTAAAATAGCTTAGTAGTATAGCTTATTGCTTAGTGCTTATTTCCTCTAGGTGTTTGCTTATTTGTCTCTCATTGTCCTAGTTTTTCATCTGTTTTGACTTTTCTAAGCTTATTAGAGTCTGTTTAGCTTAAAAATTAGTTTTAAGAATTTTAAAGGGGTGTTTGGCATAAGCAGTCTTAACATAAGTTAAGACTGCTTGGGTCATATTTTTAGGATTAAGTTAGTTGTCTTAAGCTTAAATTAAGTCTTTAGGTTAGTATTGATAAGTTTAGACTAAGTTTTGTTTAAGTTTAGAGCTTGTTTTAGCAAATTTCTAAATCTGATAGTTAAATAGGTTTTCAAACAGCTTATTTGATTGATTTCTTATAAATGCACTTAAGGTGTAGTTTTTTTGTTAAAGGTGGTTTTTAAAAGCAATATAGAACATCTGTTTTAAGTAATTAGCCCTAGAAATTTTCTCTTAAAGTTTTTAGCTCAAAACATATTAGTGTTTGAACTTTTAAGTCAATTCATGCAGATTAATTATGATTAAGATTTAGCTTATCTTTAGCTATTTTGATTATTCTTAGCTTATTTTAGTCTAATTACATCTGTTTCTAGGTTTTAAGATTGGTAAAATTTGAGTCTTAAAATTGAGTTGCAAAAAGCCATTAAGTCAAATTCAAAAAGTCAAGTTTGCAGTCTGTTTAACCTAGGATTTTAGCTTAAATCTAGTTTATATTAGCTTATTGAGTTAAGTTCCTTATCTGTTTTAAGTTTTTGATCTTAAATTTTGCTTATTGAGTCTTATTTTGAAGTTTGGAATTTGTCTTAAATGTCAAAAAGCCAAAAATATTAGCTTAGTCTTTCACTTTTAAGTCTTCTTTTCTAGCATAATCTTTTAGTAAAATTACCAGAGTTTAGCTTATTTGTGTTCTTATAGTACTAGTTTCAATCTGTTTTAGGTTATTTAGCTTTTTCAAAAAGAAAATAAAAAAATGTTTTTACCAAAAAGGAAGTCACAGGGTTTGAACCTGTGACCTCCCTTACACAACACCAACACCTCAACCGCTACGCCCTTGGGTCTTTTTCATAAGACCAATACAACATTTAATATTAATACTAAGTTTTAGTTTTAAGCTTAACAGCTTATTCGATTTTTCCCAGCTTATTGGCTTAAGCTTTTTGAGTCATTTTTCTTTATAAATCTTAGGAATAACATCTAGTATTTTTAGGAATTTTTCTCAAAAATTTAGGATTAAGTTTAGTATTTTTAATTTAATTTTTAGTATAATTTAGTTTAAAAAAATAGTTTTAATTAGATTAAAAAGTCCAAAAAAATATTTTTTGTCTTTTAAAAATTATTTTAAGACATTTAGCTTAAGAAATTTGCAATTTGAGTTTTTAGAGTTTTAATTTATTTTATTTGGTTAATTAGTTTGTTTTAATTTACTTTAACTGTTTTTATATGTCGTTAGATTTTTAAGTTGCCTTTATTTCTAGTTTAGTGTGCCTTTATATGCTTTCTCTTTGCGTTTTTAGGTTTAGAATCCAAAATCCAAAATATTGATTATTCAAGCACACGATCACGAACCAAAACAAGGTTTTCAAATTCATACTTCATCGGGATACGACATCCGGGAGATAAAATATTGTTTGTCCTCAAGCAATTTTTATATCAAACGGGATACTCTCTATACTATTACTAATTTTGTATTTTAGGATATATATATTATATATAGATTATTTGTATCGAACCAGAGATTTTATTTGGCTGATGATTTCTATGTGCTCAAGATCATATTCTCAAGTCAAAGATGCAAGTCAAAGCCTAAAGTCAATGATCACTACAACATATCACAAGCCAATGATTGAAGTTAAAGACTATGAGCTCAAGACTAAAGTCAAAGCATAGAATTCTAGGTGTAAGTTTTTTTAAATTGGAGTGACCTCCCTTAGGGGGAGATTGTTAGAAACACGAAAAGTATCGGTCACTTCCAATATAGTTAGTCATAACTCGTAGTTTAATCCAATGTAATGTTATGTAAGCTAATCGGGCCAAAGACACATGGAAAGCCTATAAGAAAAGCCCATGGCCGGTTAGCATTGATGTATAAATACCCTCTCCACACATGGAGAGGGTGTTGGTTGGTTGGTTCATTCACACATAATCTAATCTTTCATTCTTTCTTACTTTCTCTCACTAGAATTTTCCTCCCATCCACTTTCTCTCTTTAGAATTTCTTCATAGTTATTTGGTGTTATAGATTACTAGCATACTCTACACATTTTATACAAGCATTAACATTAATTTTATCCAAGAATCTTAGTCGGTTATTTACCAAAAAGGTCCATAACTAGTTGATAAAGAAAGTGCATCAAAACTTGATTTTTAGGAGTCTTTCGGTGCAAGATGGACACAAGTCGTCTTGCACCTAAGTTCTTACCTATAAATCTTCAAGAAAAGATCAACATGATTATATGGATGAGATAATTTACTTTCTTGATGGTGTACTTTGAAAGATTTTTGAAGGTAGATAGTGGTTTGGATGATCAAAAGGGATAAAATGATGATGTTTCTTGATTTAAACCTTAGAAAATCTTAAATGTTTTGGTGCTTTCTTCTTGTTGATGACACCTAAGAAAGGAGAAGAGAGGGAGTATGAGCTGATATTTTAAGAGAGAAATGATATGGGTGAATGGTTTTACATGTATGAGAGAATGAGGTAGGGCGAGGTGGTGATGTGTTGTCAAACTAATAAGAAAAGGCTTGACATGTGTATTAAGAGAGCTAGCCATGTGTATTAAGGTTGCCGATCCCTTGAACGTTTTGAGGGGGCTAGGGGGAGGGTGGTGGCTTACTTTTTTGTTTTAAAACTATAGTGTATGTATTGTTTAAATGGTGTAAGTTAAATTGCATAAATTGTGTACATTCGGTAAATACGTAAAGTGTCGTAAAAATGTAACTTTTGAGATAGTTTATGATTTTGTTAAATTATGTTTTCCCATGTGTTTTGTCATTGTTATAATGTTATTTGAGCATATCGTTGGTCGTTAGGACCATTAATTAGGATCGTTTGGTAAAAGATGTGTTCGTATAACTAGGGTTCCTAGTAAAACAAGCGTTGAATGCTAAAAATAGTATGACCACTTAAAAGTGACTCCACAAATAATCAAAAGAGTCAATTATCATACGTTTGTTTTCGGTTACTGGCCTCAAAATTGACAGATGTCATAATACCGGATTCTTCACTTGGTAGAATCAAACTTTCATTCGCTTACCATTTATATGGTACTAAGCTAAGTACCATGTTCCAATAAGGAGGAACAAAACCCAATAATGCTTACCCTCTAATAGGTGCTAAACAAAGTCACAACAAAGATAGATCCGTCCCTACGAATTCTACCGAATATAATCCATTTTTCAAAAATGCTCTAAGCATACTATAATACACTATTCCATTATATATGATGATTGATGATGCTTGGAGATCAGTAGATAGATCTTCAAAAAGTGAGAGATACGTGCTCTAAGTTTTCCTTGTTGCTTGATCTCATATGCTAAAGTCAGTAGAACTTCTCGTATTAAGAAATTCACCAAAACACTAAAATGAAAAAGGTTATGATCATTGATCAGATGTTAGCTGAATATGAGTGTGAAAAACTAATCTAATTGATGCCTAAAATCAGAAAAATGACTTGGTATTTATAGGCTTGAAGTTTACTATAGCTCGGTTCCGTCGGTTTCATTACCTCAATGGAACCGGCCAGTGCAGAGGTACAAAACCGGCTAATAATGTAGCTCGGTTCTTGGCGGTTCCATCTCCACAATGGAACCGACCAGTGCAATTGGAAGGAACCGGCTCTCTGACAACAAATCTGAATTTAGATTTCAAAAAATATTGTCTAGATATGTTTTGAGGTCATGCATGATGTATAAAACATTTTTCTTTTAAGGAAAATATCTTTTAAGGAACCGGCTCTCTGATAACAAATTTGAATTTAGATTTCAAAAAATATTGTCTAAAAATGTATTTAAATGTTTTATGAGAACTAATAAAGTAAACATGTAAAGTATGATGTGTGAGGTAAATGAAATGATATTTGAGTTAGAAAACTATTGATTTAAAACTAGTAAACTTTATTTTCTACTTTCGATGATTTTATGTTTTGTTATCGACAAAACATAGATAGATCGTAAAATATAAATAAATGTTTTTACGGTTTATTTATATTAACAAAGCTCTTTTGTTACTCTCTTCGTTGCCCGAGAGCTGGTCAGGAACTGTTACAGCAGTTAGTGGTTCAAGCAGAAGTACTAAGCTTAAGTTCGATAACATTCGTGATTTAATTCTTGGGAAAGATATCCATAGGAAGACATCCGGAGAGTACTCGAACTCCTTGTTAAGTGTAAAAGAAAAAGGCAAGGGCAGAAAGCAAGACAGAGGGCAGAAGCAGAACAAAAGTAGATCAAAATCAAAGAAGAGAGGTTAGTCCAAGAACAGACTGGATATCACGTGTTGGGATTGCAAACAGAAGGGCCACTTTCAGAATCAGTGTTCAAAGCCTGTAACATCCAGGGATTAGGAGGTTAACATGGCAGCTGGAGACTATGATGACGCATTAGTATGTTGCATTGAGAATACGATTGATGATCGTATAATGGATTCTGGTGCATCGTTACATGCTACATATTGCAAAGAAGAGTTAGAAAGGTTCAAGCTACGCTCTGGTAAGGTTCATTTAGCAGATGACAAGACTCTAGACATTGCAGGCGTTGGGGATGTTATCCTCAAAACATTTTTTGGTACAAGTTAGACTCTGAAGGATGTTAGGTACATTCCAGGCCTAAAGAAGGGGTTAATCTCTGTTAAGCAGCTTGATAAGGAAGGGTACCACGTAGGCTTCGAAGACCAGTTGTGGAAGGTTACTAAAGTTAGTTTGGTGGTAGCTTGTGGGAACAAACGTGGAAGCATGTATATGGTTGAGGTACCCTCCGATGGGATCAACGCAGCTATTGATGGTAGGGGCAACGCAGCTCTGTAGAACTAGAGGCTTGGGCACATGAGTGAGAAGGGTATGAATATTCTAGCTTCGAAGGGTAGGATTCCATATTTACAAAAGGCTGTTGAAGGCTTTTATGAGCCATATGTATTGGGGAAACAGAAGAAAGTAAGCTTCATAAAGTCTGGGAATACAAGAAAACTACAGAGGCTCGAGCTAGTTCATACAGATGTCTATGGCCCTACATCTGTTGCATCAATAGGCGGATCCTGCTACTATGTTACCTTTATCGATGACAGCAGCAGGAAGGTATGTGTTTATTTTCTTAAAAATAGATCTGAGGTATTCAACACTTTTAAGAAGTGGAAGGCTGCAGTGGAGAATGAATTCGAGTAAAGTGTTTGAAATCCGATAATGGTGGATAGTATAGTAGCCGAGAGTTCATTGAGTATTGTGCCGAGAACGGGATTAGGATGCTGAAAACAGTCCTAAAAACACCTCAACAAAACGGTGTTGCTGAAAGAATGAACCGAACATTGAATGAGATAGCAAAGAGTATGAGGCTTCATGCAGAGTTCCCACAGATGTTTTGGGAAGATTCAGTTACTACGGCAGCTTACTTAATTAATCATGGACCCTCTGTGCGTTTAGGGTTATGAATTCCAGAAGATGAATGGCAAGGGAAGGAAGTTAGTCTCGTATACTTGAGGGTATTTGGGTGTGACTCCTACGTTAAGGTTAAAGACGTTGCAAGAGATAAGCTAGATGCAAAGTCAGTGAAGTGCACATTCATAGGCTATGGCTCACATGAGATGAGATATCGCTTTTAGGATTCGAAGAGTTACAAGGTCGTCCAAAGCAAAGATGTCACATTTAATGAGGACTCTCTATATGGAGCCTAGGCTATAACAGATTCTAGTAACTTAACTAAGCCAAATCAGAAGGATCAAGTGGTGTTAGAAGACTCGCTAGAGAACCTTGCAAATAAAAGCATAGTTACAGAGCATGGGTTGAGTTCAGAAATCACTCGGGGCTTAGGTGGGAGCTCAGATACGAGTGAGGGGTCCAAAAACAATGGAAGCTTCGAGGATAGTGGAAGAACAGATAAAGAAGACTCTAAAGACAGAGCATCCTCTGAGGAGGGAGGCTTCGAGACTCCACAGTTACGAAGATCCACCAGCAGGGCTCCGCTAAGGTACTCTCTATGGAAAACTAGAAGGGGGGTTGAATAGTTTACCGCTTTTTAATTTAAGGTTTTAAAGTGTTTGTAAAAATTCTAGATTCGACTTTATGTGAATTCAACACTTGCACAATATGAACAATATGCTTATCTAAACAATTAATAGGATAGTATGAGAAAATAATGTAAGACAAGAGATAAGAGTAAGAACAATCAAACCACAATGCGAGGATTTATAGTGGTTCGACAACGAAGCACCTCTTCGCCCTACTCCACTCCTTGAGCACCTAACTCGAGAGTTGTCTTCACTATGTCAACAAGCTCCCTTATGGTGGAGAATACCTTACACAACTTTCACTTATCTTGATTTCCGACACTAAGCTAAATGTTGAGTTTTAATCTTAGCTAGAACCAATCTACCACAACTTCACAACTTCACTACACAACTTTGCTTCACGACTTGATCACTACTACACAACTTCTTCACACCTTAGTTTTCTTCACACCACTACTTCACCAAGCCACTACTATGATCACACCTAACTAACACTACTAGGAAAGATCACCAAGATCTAACTATACTTACAACAATCATCAAGATCTAACAACTACACAACTTTACAAGATTTACAAATGATTTACAAGTTATGATATGGATGCAATAAGATTGCAACAACACACAAAGGTGTAATACTTCTTTACTTGATGATGGAAGTATTCTTCTCTTGCACTTGAGGAATTGAGCTTGGATCACTTGGAAACAAAGCTTTATGATTAGATGATCAAAGGATTTTGTTATCCCAAAAGCTTAACCCATGTCACAACAATAAGCCATACCAAATAAGCAATAAGCTTAGAAAATAAAGTAGGATGTAGAGAGAGAAAGTAGAGAGAAAAACAAGAAGAATATTAGATTTAAAAAGAGAATGATGAGTTACAAAATGAGAGCAAAATGCAGCCAACACCCTCTTTATGTGTAGAGAGAGTCTTATTTATACCCTTAACCCACTAAGTGGCGTATGGGCTTTTAACTTGGGTCAGGCTTAGCTTATCTTGGGCTTTGAGCCCGAAACACAGACTATATTAGATTACAATCCAAGCCCGTTGAACCCGACTAGCCTATTACTTAACATGACTAATTACGACTAATAAGACCGATAACTTTCTTGTTCGACTTATATAAAATTAAGGCTAACAATCTCCCCAATGTCGAGGTCTCTTTCTTCAAACTCCTCCACTGTTGAGGTCTTCTTTAAGTTCTTCTTTTAAGGATGTGAAGGACTTAATCTTCTATGTTGACGTTCTTGTCCGACCGATAACATTCTTATAGGAGGTTGTCTTGTTTTATCATTATCTTCCTCGATGTTGAAGATATGACTTTTGACGTTTTCTGCTTTGCCTTGTTTATCTTCGGTCTTAGTCTTTTTCTTTTCTTGTTTGTAATGGCTCTGTTCATTCATGCTTTGTGATCTTGATCTTGAGCCTTTATCTTTTGACTTTGAGTTCTTGAGATCTTTATCTTGCATCATCTTCTTAACTTGAATCATCTTGATTTGACTTTCTTGATCATCTTATGCTCTTGACCGACATACTCATACTTATCGCATTCTTGTTTGACTTATATGAACATAAGGCTAACAATCTCCCCAAAATGAGATTCTTGATTTGACTTTCTTGATCATCTTATGCTCTTGACCGACATACTCATACTTATCGCATTCTTGTTTGACTTATATGAACATAAGGCTAACAATCTCCCCAAAATGAGATTCTTGATTTGACTTTGAAGATCTTAAAGGAAGTTTAGGATCAATAATCTTGATGCTAAATGATTGACTTTTAGAGCTCGAGTATGAGTATGTGGTAATGAATCCGACTTCGCTGGTATGTGGTTGCAACTCCGATGTTTAAATCTGCATTGAAAAAGTTAGTGATAAACAACAGATATAGACGAAAGTGTCTTTGTCACTTCGTCGAATACGGTTACAATAACCACGGTTCCTCGTTAATTAGTATAAATACTGCCTGTGATCAGATAGAATTCATATGAATCTTCTTGACAGGGTTTCACAGCTGTACTAACCGTTCTCGTTACCGGAGCGTCTCAAAGCAGACAACACGGTAAGAGTGAATTAGACAGTTACTATCTTTCTGATTAAGTCCTCAATTAATTTACTGGACCAAAATCGATATCCAGTTATCACAAGCTCGATTCATATAGAATCTTGCAAGTCACCTACCAAGAGCTTTCCACCTTTTGGTCGCATCTCCATGTGCAGTGTACTCTTTAGTATTGTTTGTGTCTCCCATACAACAATTCGATTATTATTACAGTTGAATTGTAACAAAAGGCAGTCGTTGGGTTATGTGCCTCATTAAAAGCTTTAATTGTAGCAAGGCGATGATGATAGTGTTTTCTTTAGTGATCGTAGTTTATCGAACAGGCTGCTCAATTTGGTAGGTAGTCACACCGAGTGTGTGATTTGCAGCCATGTCGATGTGTTGGTACCACTCTTTATCATAATCTGAGCATTATTTGATTAGGTTAATTGTTGTTTTTAACATTTTTTTACATTTGTTACAAGCGTTGGCCTGTGTTAGTACAGTTATATAAAAGGCGCAATGATGAGGTTAGTGGACAAGAAGGGCGAGATGAAACGGTCTGCATCTTGGCGTGGCAACTTCCTAGAGTTGCAGCTCAGGACAGATTCGTTGTTTCTTTGATGCTATACCCATTCGAGCAATCAAAAAAATTCTTTTATACAACTTTTTCTACACTAGAGACTTATTGCAGGCGTTTGTTTTTGACGACCACTTCCAAACCAACAAAGCAAAGTTGTGAAGAAGACAGGTGGGATACGACCAGCCGTGAGGTTTACTGGATGTCAATCAACGAATCAAGGGCAACAATTCCGTAATCTGTCGGTTTGTTATTTTTTTATCTTATTTAATGCCATTTTGTACTACGTATTTTCGCCGCGGCAAACACAACTATCTAAGTTAATAAAGTTAAAACTGAATCTATGAAATTTTTTGTTTGAGGCATTGAGGTGCACTTCCTTAAAATCCAGCATCCTAGCGTGTTTCTAATAAGCTTATTTTATGCTTTGTCATAGGCGGAATACTGTTTAACAGAAAAATGATTTTGCATTTTGGTTTATTAACCTCCAGTTTTTCCATCTTATGGGTTTGACATTATGCTTACTATGTGTTCTGCCAACGTTTTTTGTTTTCGTGGACTTCGGTTTTAATTGTTTCATAAATAGCTTAATGGGTCAAATTGAGTAAAAAAGTTTAAAGTTAACCTTGGAAACGTCGGTTTGCACGTGGAAATTTTAAATATTATGTAAGTTGAGATTATTGTTTATTCGGTTATATGCTTTATTAACATTTTATGTTTTTCCTTCCTTTCAGATATTGACTTGAAACACATGCCGCAACAAAGGCTCGTCTATTGGGGAGGGAAATTATCAGATTTATTGAGGAAACTTAGACAAACACCCTCTTAACTGTCGTTGCTTCGTGATTTGAATCAAGAAAGACAATAAATTTACCAGATCTTGATCCTTGCATAAGCTCTCATATGAATACCACATATGAAAGATCCAAACGAAGTCTGTTATACTTTTTAAGTTTTCAGATATTACTTTCTGTACTTCCTGAGTGTTTTTATATGTTCAAACAGATTAAGTAGGAGTAACCACAAACCGTGCTTGAAGCTGCTGGCAAATCTTGGGAGGAGGTTAGCTTTTTCATGTTTACCATTAGAGGAGTTATACGTTTACCATTTTACTTAAACCATTTTGTTTTGGCATTATGTCAGGGGGAAAACACCTCTAATCATGTAGAAAACTTTTGATTGATGGGGTGACGTGTTTCGGTTCAACGCCTTAGATTTGAGGTTTAGTAAACAGGAATCTGTTTTGGGTAGGTGAGTAAAGATGCATGGTGCTTAGTAGACGTTATTCACACCTTGGTACGATATTCGTCTATGATCTTTACTGTTATTTATCAAGTGTTTTTCGATTTCATTGATGATTGATATATTAAGTCGCACTTAAATATTTTTTAACTATTCTTTTGCACAAAGTACCTTATAACTTTCTAATGAAATGCTAATGTGATTTACACCTAAATTACAGAAACTATGTCACATGCTCACTAAAGAGCTAAGCTTTACGATGTAGATTTGACAGTATCGACCTTTAACAGTTGTACTTAGAGTTCTTTTGGCGTTTCCTTTTGTGATTTTCCAATGTATAAACAATACAGAGCATTAGTTGAGTTTAAGTGATTGAGCTTGAACCCAAGCAATCCCTTTATGTTTAAAAGCATGTAGGTACCTGTTAATAAACTGAAACTGATTACAGGATGATGACAGTGAAATTAGTTTGTCTTTGTCTTAGTCTTAACAAATATTACGATGTATATGTATAGATAAGCATATAAGCAATCCCAAACACCTTCTATTTTGAGGTCATATAATTAGCTTAAGAGTAGTTTCGCGAAACTGATTATTATTTGCAGGATCTGTTGTTGCAGCTAACAACGGTACACCAATGAACTCCCGAAGGGTGTTTGAACGTATTCCGGCTCCACTTCAAACCATCTTGCGAATAAGAAACGGTTTTTTGGGGCGGTGGTTGAACACGTTATAATAAGCCAGACCAGGCTAGATATGGAGTGGTTTTGGATCTCATTAGATATGGAGCGGGTATGGAGTATTAGAACAGGGTCACAAAAAAAAGGGTGGTTTGGGTATAAGGCGGGTTTCGGGCGTCGGGTCGAACTGATGCTTTCCCTTCCCCTTTTGCCGGAGCAGGACACGACCTATCTTGGTCAAAATCTCGGGTCAGTTCATATTTAGAAAGTTTAAGCTCTTATAATTTGATTGCCATAAGTTATTAGTTAAACTTTTTGAAGGTTATATTATATGTTTCAAACACCAAACCAAGATACAAAAAAGAGTTTTTCGTCATTCTAGCCTACTTTGGCCAGATTTGATCAATTAATATGACCCCTGTAAATCAAGTTTATAGCGCTTAAACATTCATAGCTTGATCAATGGGTTTTATTTATGGCAGCTCCTCCTTTCATCTTCAGTAAACAAGGTAAAGCTATGGCATATCGAAACGAGAAACTGTTTGAAGGTGTTTTATATACTTGCCTGACTAACGGAATTAACTTTCCGTGCAATATCTACCTCATCGAATCAATTCTTTGTAATTTAAAACACTTCCTTTTTTGCTTGAATATTTCATAGTTCTGTAAGTGTCTTATGTGCCTTATTACAGATTCTTGATCTACCTGTTTATTCTTTCAATTTTAGTCCATATTAGCAAAACGTTGAACCTAAGATGCTTACAATGGTATGGTATACAAACGTCCCGCGGCGAAGCGCGAGCTTATATCCTCGTTTTAAATGAAAGAGCAGATATCGTTTTTTAATACCTAACTTTTAACCAAATATCCAATGAAATGCAATGCAACATGTGGATGTAGTATTTTTCACCTTTATATTGTGACAATTTTTTAATAAGTTAGTATGTTTGGCAGAGAGGTTTGGTTTGAGTTTTTTTTTAAATAAGTAGTTTTATAAAATAAGTCTCGTTTGTTATGCGGGCTTATGAAAAGGTTAATAAGTCATAAGTCTCTATAAGCCTCAGCCCCATAAAAAGGGTTAAAAACTTTAGACCGGAGCTTTTGAACCATAAATTACTTATTTACCCATAAAATATCTAAATATATGAAAAACTCATTTAATTATGTCGTTTTTAGTAATTTTGCAATAATAAGCCTAAGCTTAAGCTAATTTGCCAAACAAATTTACAAAAATACAAATTTCAATTTCGGCTTATAATATAAGCCTTAGCCCTAACTTCAGCCTTAGTCTAAACCCCAGTTCATTTCACTAAACATACTCTTGTGTTAGTCTCTTATTATATCACTCCAAATTATACTATTTCAAATAGGGCTGTAAACGAATATGACGAACATGAACAGAGTCTTGTTCATGTTCGTTCATTTAATTTTAACAGGCCAAATAAATGAACACGGACGCTTAAACGGGCGAAATTTCTTATTCATGTTCGTTTATTAAGAAAATGAATTGTTCATGTTCGTTCATTAAGTAACTAATCGAGCGCTAAACGAACATAATCGATCAAATATAAATGAACATAGACAAACAAACATAAACCTGATTAAATTATGCATAATATTTTGTTTAATAAGTGTTGTTTTGTTTAAACAACCCAATTTTAAAAGTATACAATTAAAATATATGATATACGAACATAAACAAATAAACGTACATAGACGAACGCATTATCGGACGTTCACGAACATAAATAAACGGACACGACTTTTGTTCATATTCGTTCATTTAACTAAACGAACGTAAAATATTATTCATGTTTGTTCATTTAATAAATAAACGAACATAGCCAAACTTATTACCGAACGGTTCATGAAATGTTCGCTGAACGTTCAGTTCGTTTACGGTCCTAATTTCAAAGACTCTGACAAGTCAGTTTTTTCATCTTTTAAAATAGTATTATTTTAGTTAACTTTTTGTAAATTTTATTATAAAAAACTTCAAAATGTAGCCACAAGTTAAAAACAAAAGTTCAAGAAAAAAAACTTCAAATTCTATATGTTTACATTAGCTTGCCTTTGAACTTTATTAGGCTTCATCTAGCTATATTTTTGTACAAAGCTTTACTTGTTAACTTATATTGTTAAAGTACAAGGTGTCCTAAAGTCAGACTCGTGTTATTGCAGAAAATGCTATCACCTTTTCACTTTTTTCTTATAACTCAGACATATAATTTAACCCAACAAGATTATCTTTCCATCACGCAAATTATAGGAAATATTGACCCACATTTAACTCAATAAAAAAAATGCATTATAACGTTGGCTGATGATCTTTGCGCGATATCCTTGGCTTGGGGTGGGGTGTGGGGCTAGTGTTATAGGGCTAAGCAATAGGGCACTAGCCAACCCTATAACTCATGGCGCCGAGCACCTCTTAGGTAGGATAAATATATAAGACCAATCTAACAAGTCTTAGCCCATGATTCGTCACTCAGACAAAACTAACATGATCGACATTACTCAATGTGCCCAGCGCCATGCCTTTCGACATTTGTAGTCATTAATAAGTCATTACCGTCTGTCGAAAAGGAGACATTCTTCAAAATACACATTTAATTCTGATGCTTCAAGTACATTAAATTGATGTCTATTTGGCTTGTGTTGCTCTAGTCAACCTTAATTACACTCACCTTTCTTTTTGTTTTGATGAAATCATAACACTGAATTCAAATAGGATCGAAAATATCCTTTTGTTGTTATCATATGTTGATGATATAAGCCGAGAGTCTAAAAATATTGATTGTTTTATTAGATTTACTTTAATGATTCTATTACTAGTTGACATGAGAAGTATCATTCAAGCAGTTGATAAGCAAGACATACCATCAGTCGACCTTCGATAAGAAGAAAAGCTACGAACGGTCAAAAGACGTGCTGAAAATACCTACTTCAAATGGAAATCTACTCAAATATAGTCGCTTTTGAACTTAAAGTAGATAATACGACAATGGACTCATACCAGAACGAGATTTGCTGCATCAAAGGAGTATGTCGGGGGCATCAACAAAGTTTACGACTTTTCTATGCATGTGCGAAAGCTTTAAGGTACCTATCACAAGGATGGTATTTCTTAGTTATCAGTTTTGAACCGTCTAGATGGTTTTCTTGTTGCAATGTTAACATCAAGAATTAGGTTATGAGAATGTCACAAGCATCCTAGTTTTTGAATCGACAACGTTGGATCTCATGCATGAATTAAGATCCCAAGACAATTAATCACAAATAGGTCCTAAATAATTTTCTGATCTTAGTTTTTTGACACAATTACTGAGAAAGAAATTTTGACTTACTGATTTAAAAATGGGTCTATGGAATCTCTTCACATTTTCAGAATGAACTATTAATATAGAACTATGAGTTTTTTTCTCTTCTTTTCCAAATTATGGATAGTTTTTTTTTTCTTCTTCCCTTTAATACAAAAAAAGAGAAAAATGACACGCTTTACACTTGACCAATGTAATTTCAACAATATGGATAATTTTTAAAAAAGAATGGATTACCTACAAAGGTTACTAGAGTTGGGCACATACTCTTTTCCAAAAGAAGTGGTCCATACCACAAAAGTAACGTATCTTTTACTGATCAAATCTAATAAGTAAAGAAACCAACTTTATTTTTGTTCAAACATGTTACGGTCGTTTACTAAAAGCTTCTCTCATTTTCTAAATAAATGTTTACTATTGACTTTAAAAATCATTCTTCTTTAATTTTAACATTAAATTATTTTGATTGTGTTATATAATACTTGATGCAAAATATATAAATATATAAATAGATTGAATTTTAAATGTATTTTCATTGGTATGATTTTCATCAAGTATTATATAACACAAACAAAATAATTTAAGGTCAAAGTTGAAGAAGATTGACTTCGAAAGTCAATAGTGGACACTTATTTAGGGACGGAGGAAGTAGAAAAAGTACAAGGTTAAATAATGACCTAAAAAATTAATAATTGCTACATTTTGGTCTTTTAAATGATAAAATGACATAAAGTTTGTATTTTTATGATTCAAAAACATGTTTTGATAAGAGTTAAGTTAAAAGGTTATATCTTTTTAGTTGTAAAATCGTTTTTATTTAGGTTTAAAAGTTGCTTTTG